>BMAO01002093.1:0-51697 GCA_019973975.1 Trichonephila clavata
TTTTTGTTTAATTCTAGAAAATTTTTTTTTTTTCATAAGATATATTTTAGAAGTCATTGCTTTAAATTGGATCAAATATAGCATATGTTCAGCATTAAGACTTTGAAAATCGCTGCACTAATCAGTATAGTTTTTTTTAAAAAATATATTTAATAATAAGTTTCCTTTGAATTAGAAAAATGCACTTTTTTTAAAAGCAAATCCAAACTTAAAAATGTCATAATAAAAAGTTTTTTTTTTCGACAAAAAGAGTTTGAACATTTCTTAAAATTCCAATTTCATTTTCACCCCCATTTTCTGAAGTCACTATCTTGGCTTTTCTAGAAATAAAACTAATAATTCCATAGCAACGCTTGCAAAAGTCCACTTGATGAGAATTTTATTATAATTTTTATAATAAACCGTGAATTTCTGAAAATTTATTCACTTAAACGAATTACAGATGTCGTCTCTACATCCAAGAAACAATTAATTGAATTTTTCAAAAATGTGAAAGAGTTCATGCAAACCTCATCCGTTCCGAAGAAATAAACTATAATACAGAACATTAGTTTTATCAGAGTATTTTTTGTTTATTATGAAGTACAGAAAACTTGCACCATAATTCAACTCAGAATGATTTTAGTGTTTACATGCATTCAAAACAATAATTTTCAGATTTGCATCATTAACATCGAATCTTGAAAGAGTTTGAATATCATAATAAATCAATTGAGTTTGAGCTGAAAATCCTTCGAAAAATTGGAGAATAGACAATTTGAAGTTTGCATAAAAATAGAGCAGTCTTTTTTTGAGTTTTTTAGGCTTTGATTTTGTTGAATTTGGGAAGAAAATAATATTCATTCACAAATTATAAATAATGCTGTTTTTAATCACTTGATGATCCAGAGTTATGCTCGAATAAGGTTTATTCACTGATGAAAAAAAATCCAATCCCAACATTAAAAAAAATGTTTTGTAGACTCTCACTTCGGCAATACATTTGTCTAGTTAACATTGTGACGGGGCTATCCGCGTGAATTTCCACACTAATCCTCTTGGGTAACTTTGGGGCCAGCATTTATTCTATTTCACAGCCTCTTCGGGAAAAACACGAGATAGTTATATGCTAATTAATTCGACTATATAAAGTCTAGATTTCGTAAATGTTAGAGTGAGAGGGAGAAGGAAATGCCAAACTATATATAAGTATCGTCTACGGATCACTTCAACAAGGTTAGTGCGCATTTGATAGTATTTGATATTTATAAAGTAAAGTATTAGATTAATCATTAAGGGAATCAAAGGAATTAAATTTAGTACCGACCTGAGGTTAGCTCCTTGTCAATTCTGATAGTTGAGATTACTTAGACGGGAATATTAGATTTGAAGATCAGGATTAATCTAGGTATTAGAGAATCACTCCGAGGTTTCCACTTATAAATTGAATTTGTGCTTGTTAATTGTATTTGTCTGTCTTCAATAAATAATTGTTGTTATGGCTTTTGTTGGTGATGATATGTTTCCTCCTACACCAGGCGCGTCGGGCAATGTGAACTCAGTCCAAAATAGGACTGGGACACGACAACATGTTTAAGCAATTAAAGTTTTAAGAAAAAAGGTTAATGTAAGCGTGAAAAGAGTAATTTCAAATGTGAACTGGTGGTACATTAATAACCGGTGTAACCACCAGAATTTTGAATGCAAACCTGCAAATGTGCATATAACGTGTTGTACTGATACCCGCTATCAGTTTGTAGGATGGAATGACATACCTATTGCACTTGGCCGGTCAATATAAGGGCATTTAATTCTGATTGTGGATGATGCTTGAGTTGCCATCCAATGGTGTCCCATCCGTGCTCGATTTGAGAAAGAGGTGATCTAGCGGGTCAAGGCATACGTCAACGCTATGTTGACCTGTATCTTGGAACCTGTTATCTTACAATACCGGTATGAGGATACCCGTTATCCTGTTGATAAACATATCCTTGAATAATGTTCACAAATAGAGGGGTAACAAGTTGAATCCCCAAACTGACGTACAAGTTTGCAGTCAGGGTGCGTAGAATAATCACGGGAGTGCTCTTGACGTAATAGAAATTGCTCATCTGATCATTACTCCAGGAGTAGATCCAGTGTGTCTAGGTCTCAGACGAGTTGGTTGCAGGTGCTCATCGGCCATCTTCTATCCAACACTTGACCATCACTGCCCCCAAGGTAGAACCAGATTTTATCAAAAACATAACAGATCTCCTCTCTATTCCAGCGAGCCCTAGCTTGACACCACTGATGTTGCAAACTGCATGGATTTGGAGTTAGTGGAATGCATGTGTTACAGGGCGTCTGGGTCCAAGCTGTCATTGAAGTAACCGATTTGTAACAGTTGGTTGCGTTACAGTGCTGCCAGTTGCAACTCAAATTTCTACTGCAGAGGCAGTACGTTGTGCAACAGCCGTGCGATGAATACGGGGGTGGTCTTCTCTTTCAGTGGTGATTCGTGCGTGGTTGGACCCCTTTTTTCTTGAGATAAAGCCTTCTCGGGACCACTACTGCCAACAAATATGCACATTGGAAACATTCTTACCAAGTCTTTCTGTAATATAGAGGAAAGAAAATGCATATTTTCTTAGCTTTATTATACTACCTCTTTCAAACCCAGGGAGCTCTCGATAATGGCTTCTTCGTCTTCTTAAAGGCATTTTTGCTAATAGCAACTAACTATGTTCAATCTCAACGATAAATAACGCTCACGAACTTAACAGAGAGTGTTAAAGTACACCTGATTCACATGCTGAAAGAGGCACTTCTAACGTCACACTTATCCGCCCAACGCGAAGTTTGAATCAAAATCATCTTTCAGATGTTTAAACACGCATACCATATTTCGCTTATCTAGCACAACTACTTCTTGATGTTGGGATTTTTATTTCCATTCCGGCAATTGAAAAACTTTTGACAGTGTTTATGGTTTCATATCATGGAAGTATTATTTTTTTACATGGGATCAGATAAAATACGTATTTACGTTGATTTGTAAAATAAATATTGTTTTTTAGAGCGTTTTTCACGTAGTGGAACAAAAGCGCTATTAGGACGCAAATTTCGTCTTCGTCTTCGTTCCATATTTTGTCGTACCTTTTTCTCAGCCAATAAGCAACCAATTGACTTCGGGCTTTTGGCATTTGGTCGCATTTGTGCCCTAGATGAGCCGAATAATATTTAAATTTTCCCATAGTACTGTAAAAAAATTTTTTTTTTTGCTTTTTTATAGTGCTGATACAGATTTGTGTCATTATTTCTTTTCAGCTCAATAGTAGTACATTTAGAGAAGTGGTACAGTACACTACTTTCTGTTAGTAAAAAGTTCATTAGTTGCATTATTGTAAAATACAACATGTGAAAAACGCGCTAAAATTACTTGGCCACGCCAATGATTGATATCTTGTTTCTGCATATTACTTAAAATAACGAAAAAAGTTGTAACGGGTCTATCCGTGAACTTGTAACTAATCCTCTTGGGGTAAATCTATTTCTTTTTAACTTTTCTTCTATTGAAAACTTTCCCCCGAAGAAGAAGATTTGACTTATTCAAAAGTGTGGTTCTATTTAAGCGTGGACTTTAAGGTACACAAGGTTAGTTGAGAGTTAGTCGAGAGCCAGTTTCTGGATGGTCAATTATTGCTAATTGGCGAATAAGTTATAAGATTGAGATTAACGATAACGACCACAGGTCGTACAGCAAATAAAGGAATAAAGGCGAAATATACCATAGAAGTCTAAAGTGTGACTTAGAGTAAATCATTTAGATTATACTCATATATTAAGTGTCCTTTAGCCGTGTGATTGCTCTTTAATTAGTAGTGTTGTGCATTTCCTGCCCTGAGTTGTTTGATTTAAGTTAGTGAAATAATAAATTGAAATTTGAACTCGTCATGGCTGATCATTACTTGAACCCCCAAACACCAACAGCCTCTAAGAGGTTGTTATAGAATGAAAAATTATTCTGGAAAAAGTTTGAATTTAATTCTCGATATATCGTAAAATTATTCGAAAACCGAGAAGCTACACAAATAGTTTATTTGATTGGAATAACATCTTTATGTTTCATTTTTAAAAATTTTTTTAAGTAATTTATTTTTAATTTTTTTTTCTTGTTTATTTAACAGCGAACACAACTTTCCTATGGTGGAATTCCATTTATAATTACCAACAGGCATTTAAATTCAAAATCTCATTCATCAAATTCGATGAATAATTGTATAACTTCGATTATAACTTTTTTTTTATCTATAGATAGAAAAAATAATCTTATTTCACTTTTGATCTTTTTTGGGATTTTTAAACAAATTTTTTGGAAATTATTTTTTTTAAAGAAAAAGATGTAATTTATATTTCGTTATTTCCCTTTAGATTACTGGTGAAAAATTATTTTATGTTTATTCCTTCAAAACTAAACCTAGCCGAATTAACTTTATTCAAATTTATTTCCTTATATTAATAATTTTATTTAGATTCTTATTTATGTTGGCATTTCCTACGAAGGATACGATTTACTCATGTTATTTGTAATGATATATAGGAATTAACTAATTTTTTTTCATTTACTTATTTCTGATATTATTTTATTCAAAACAAAAATCAAATTCTATTCATACATATATTTATTTAAATTGCTCGTATTTTTATCAAATATGGTTGAACCTAGGATAGACCAATATAAAAAGTACTAAATCAGACAGAAACTAATTACATTATTAGTTGCAGTTTATATATTCATTTATTACAAAGAAATTTGTCACGAAGCACTCTGTGAACATGTTTTATCGGTTGCTTTCTAAGCTGAAAGAAAGGTCCCGAGAGAATGAGAGTTTTAGTAACGTCAAATATAAGGCAACACCATGGGTATTGGCGATGGACTTCGGTCAAGTTGTGACGGATCTATACGCGTCATTTTCCCACTAATCCTCTTGGGGAGACTTTGGGGCTAGCATTCACGTTAATTCACAGCCTCTCAAGAAGAAACCATGATATTTAAATTAGTTTGACTATAAAAAGTCAAAGGTTTAGTAGATGCAAGATAGAAGGAGCCGGAGAGCTGTTGCGGTGATACATAGGTGAGAGGTCAGCATAGGTCAGCTAGGCGAGTAGCTCGCCAATTAGGCCGCTCTGATTGTGTTGTGAGGAGGTGTAGGGACCAGTGGATCCGAGAGACGTCATTTACACGAGACCAGGCTCAGGACGCCCTCGACAGACCAAACGTTGAGAAGACCGCCACATCGTAAGAAATGCACGCGTACAGCCAACTGCTACATCGGCCGCCACCCAAGTACAGGTTGCGCCTTCACAAGGGGCCCTTGTGTCTTCTCGAATCATACAAAGGCGCCTGGCTGAAGGACATTTTGGATCGCGGCTCCCATTACGTCTGCTGTCCTTAACACCCATCCAACGACGTCTCTGTTTGGAGTGGTGCCAGCACGAGGAAACTGGACTGCAGCGGAATGGAACCAGGTCGTCTTTAGTGACGAATCTGGATTCAATCTTAGTAGTGATGACAACCGTGTTCGCGTGTGGAGACCCCTTGGTAAATACCTCAATCCTGCCTTTGCTTTACAGCAGCACACCGCTCCCACAGCTGGTGTGATGCTATGGGGTGCCATTGCCTACAATACACGCCCCCCCCCTAGAATTGGTCTGTGGCACCATGATAGCCCAGCTGTATGTCCTTGACATCTTGCAACCACATGTGTGGCCATTCATGCAACGGCTCCCAAGAGCCATTTTTCAACAAGACAATGATCAGCCTCACAAGGCTAGGGTGTCACCAGACTGTCTCCACACTGTTACTACCCTTCCTTGGCCTACTCGATCCCCAGATTTGTCTCCAATCGATCATATCTGAGATCATTTGGGACGGCGAGTCGGGCATCCCACGAGTTTGAACGAACTAGAAGCAAGGTTACAGCAAATATGAAACGAAATGTCTCAAGACATCATACAGAACTTGTATGCCTCAATGCTCGATCGTATCTCATCATGCATTTGCGCCAGAGGGGGTTCAACAGGGTATTAAATCCCCCGTTCTTTTGCCTTTTTCTCTGAAATAAATGATCCTTTTTCTTTGATTTTCTAATCATTTACTTTTCAAAGTAGTCATTACGTATGTAAAATTTCGTTTCATTTTGACGACTCTTTCTTGGTGCGCTAATTTTTTTGTTCGTTAGTGTACATATATTTTTCGAGAGAGTGAGCTAATAGTAGGAATTGAAAAATATACACTTGCATATTTCATAAATACGTAAAGTTAAGTATGAAAAAAATATAAAAATATATGATTATTCAACCAAAAACCTATGTAATGATGGCTAATTTAATATTTATATCTCGTGCAAATAATTCAAAGGTTACTGAAATGGGAATGACAGTCGTAAAATGTAAGAACTTTACAAAAGAAATTTATCTAAAACAAGATTTAATTTATGATGATTTTTTTAATATGTACTGTGAATAACTAATGTAAACTGAAGTCTTATAAATTTTAAATTATAACGAGGATAAGTACTTATTTCAAACAGTGTATGGAATCTGTTAATTGCTTAAAAAATACGTTTAGAATTCAAACGCAAATAATGTTTTTTTGGTATTAAAATCATTTACGATTATCTCAGTTCTCCAATGATCAAAAGGGAATTAAATATTAATTGTTTGTGTTAATAATAAACAAACAAAAAATTCTGATTCTCTCATTTGGTAAGGAATTTAAATAAATATTAGATGATATTTGGGAAGAATATATAGATATTTGATTCACGTTACATATTAAGAAAAAAAATTATACCATTAGTAATTTTTTTTCCTTAGTTGAATATAGCATTTGCGTTTTTGATTTGAATAAAAATTTGCGAAATACTGATAAATAATATAAACACAAAATCCATTCGATGATTAGGTGTTTCTAAAATTTAACGTTTATAACTTCTGCCAAAGATAAAACAATAAAAATATATCTGCAATAAAATTTGCCTATTTTGCTAGCCTCATAAATTTCAAAAAATTCTAATCAATCTGATCTATTTAAAAAGAAATAAAAAAAAGGAAATGCTTTTAATTTAGTTTTCTTTGAGTTAAAATAAATATTAGCGAAGAAGTTAGTTGATAGTATTGACTATATTTGAGCCACTGGTTAATTTCTCATTGTATGTAGATAATTTATTCACGTTTTGAATAGCAAATCCAATAGTCAGGTGAATTTAAATTAAAAAAATAACAAATCGCATCAGTTAATGCCATGAAAATATGTTAATCATCAAAGAAAAATTGCTTTATTTTATTTACATTATTATAAATATAAAAAAAAACACTATTTTGTTCTTTCTTATCTAAAGCTTCATATGCTTCAAAAATATAGCTTAAATTTCACGATTCCGTCACAAATTTAGAGAACATTTGTGGATTAATGCCCACGCAAAGTATCCCTATTTACATGAGAAAGTTCCACACACAAATCTAGAAATTTATATATATATATATATATATATATATATATTACCATATAACATATAACTACTAATGGATACATAATATGTGTAGGGCAAAACCCTATTGTAACCTCATGGGGATGCATAATTTATTTAAGTGTGCAACACACACACACACACACACACACACACACACACACACACACACACACACACACACACACACACACACACACAACACACACACACACACACACACACACACACACACACACACACACACACACACACACAGATAAAGAAAACATTATAAAGGTAAATTTTCTTTCATTGGGATTGTGTAAAATTACAAAGTTAAGTTACAAAATGTCTAGATTACAAAAATTTAAAAAAATTAGGAAAATTAAAATTAAAATTTAAAATCTTTGTGAAATTGCTCGAAATGTTCCTTGGAACAAAAAGCTTTCCCACTTGCATTGCATAAGTGTTTTGTCATTTTTGTTCCACTTCTTCATCACAAATAGTTCCATATCAGAGTGACTGTCGTATCCATCGGTTTCCGGCAAATATTCTCGTTCAGAATCACTTTCGTTGAAATCCCACGATGATGCCATATTGGAAATTAAAAGTGAAAATAAAGAACAAAAACAGTTATACAAACTTTAGAAAGCGAAATGAAGAACGAAAGAACGTGCACTTATTCAGCGTCAAATGAATTAATAAATGTGAGTCGTAACGTCAAGGACAGTATCCCCAGGAATTTGGCTTTTCTGGTGATACTAGAAAACGCAGTCTGGGGTATGCATAGGGTTAATATAAAATTCACGAATTCAAAACTTATATCATTATTACGATAACAAAAATTCTTGTTTTGAATTTGTTGAATAAACACATTTTTCAGATGTTTTGGAACATAATTATTTTTAAACGTTATATTTGTTTCATTTCTAAGTATGAGAGTGGCAAAATACAAAATCCCTAAATGATCATTTTTTAATGTGTTTTGCAACATTTTTATTTAGTTGTAGGTTAATATATAAAAATTAAAAAGGAAACTTTAATTATTTGAAACTATGCAGACACATTTTTTGGTTATTTTAGAAATTCTTTAATTCACGAGATGTTCGTCATTTTTTTTTTCTTCTGAAACAATTTGTACGTTATTAGTATAGGTATAGGTAGTAGCTGTTCCAGTATGATCTGCCTATTTTTTGAGGATATATGTACATTAACTACTTTATTCATAATCACTTTTAAATATTATTAGATCTCTTTTTAGAATTTTCTAATTGATGTTAAAAGGGTCTCAAATGTTCTAATTCTCATAGTTATTTTATTGAATAATGACATATCAGAATATTTTGCCGAATTTTGTAATTATTGTCATCATTGGTTCATTTCACAGATTTAATATTCTTAATATAATTTAAGAACGTATAAAGTAAAACGTTTATTTTAATCGAAAATATTTAGATATCAAAAATGTTGAGATTTTATTTAGAAATCGGAAATATTTCCCCAGATATTTGCTTTAAATGATGCCTTATTTTAAATTCATTCTCTTCTTAGTGTTCATTTTTAGCACTAATTTAACTTTTTAAAATATTATATATTTTCGCCATCTCTTTTTTCCTAAAATTACTATTTAATTCCAAGAAGCAGAACAAGATCGAAAAATATATGCAGTTTTTAATTATAATCATGAATGTAATTGTTTCTTTTATAAATTTTTCTCGCTTTATATCTTAAAGAAAAATGTAATTATATTTTCATCGAATGAAAGTTAAAAATGAATTTTATAATTTTTTGTTGATATCATTGATTCGGATTGCGAAAAAAAAAAAAAAAAACTAAATTCTGCTTTTATAATGTTGACGCGAAACGTGGGTGTGGATAGTTTTTTAAAAATTCACTTCCATCTGTGGAAAAACAGAGTTATTTACGCAAACATATTTAGGTGACGGTCAAAAAGAACCTTTTTAATACTCTTTTTTCATTCTCAATTACTACGAAGTAAGAACTTCATTAACGACCAACTCAAGCGTGAGTTCAGACAAAAAAGAAAAGAAAAAAATGAAAAGTTTAAAAAATTTCTTTATTTTTTTTAGTTTTGCCTTCCTCTAAAGGAACTAAAAAAATAAAACAGAGAAAAAACAGGTCGAATAGAAAAATGTTTAATTTATTTTTTAATTGCGAAAGTAACTAAGTTTCTAGAATTTCCATTGTTGTGGAACGAATTTAAATTTTTCTTTTGAGGTGAAGAAATTAAAAAAAGAAAGAAAGAAAAAGAGATATTGATAAATAAAACTTTCACAGTTTGATTAAAATGTTAATTACAAATATTTATGTAAAGACAATCACGAAAATGTGTTCATGAGTAGATTTTAACTGATAAAAAAATATCGCCAGAGCAGAACTTAATCAATAAGCGTTCGGAGCTCCAAATATCATTTCTTTTTAAATTTACTGGATACAGGAAATTTTTTCACGCCTTTATTGTACCAACAAAACATATGAATTCCCTTGAATTTTTTAAGTAATTCACTAATTTTTACTCTGACTTTAGTGATAACTTATAAATAGAATTTTCAAAACAGTACTTAAAATAGCCAGTGGCTGCGACGGACCCATTAAAAAGCCCCGATGCTGAGTGGTTAGACGATATAGTGAGTAGAAGATTAGATTATGCATATTAAATGTATGTATGAAATCGCGCTTCCACGCCACAATTCTGGGGTTCAAATTCTGGGCTGGATAAGGTCGACTCAGCCTTTCACCTTTTCAGTGGGTTGATAAGTGAGTACCAAACTTGCTTGGGAACTGAACACTGGGGTTTCACACCAGACTGACCACTTAACCGTAACATCTGCACAAGCACCCCAGTGAATAAGGTCAGATAAACTGAGTTGGGTACAGTAGACCTTTGTTCTCATGGGCTGTTGCGCCACTGAGTTCAGTTTAGTACTTAAAATAAGAATTTTCTATTTCCTGTACATACATGTCACGATTTGGGATCCATAAAACCCATATTTCGATCAAAGTTTGCTGTAGTTTTATTCACATAAAATGCTGTAGTAAATATAATTACTAATTCTTCGATAATACTGACTAATTCTTAAGCCAAAATAAGCAAGGAATTTTGGATCAAAATTAAACTTATTAAAACTATACAAAATTAAATTATTAACCATGGAATGATAAATTTAAATGAAATATATTTTTATGCAAGTTTTGGATCAATTAATATCGCATATAGACTGAAAAAAAGGAAGGTATCTCTAAATTAACCGTTTTTTTACTTGTTCTTTTTTTTGTTAACTTCGCGTTTGGAGACTACATTACTCTAGCGCACTAACTAAAACTATACTGAAATTTCAATTTTTACTACTTTAGAAAAAGTCTGAAAAGTCAAAAAACCTGGTAAAAAAATGTCTTTTTATTTCAAACAGCCTCTATTTGCCGAATTTTTTTTTTTGCTTCTTCAAAGTTTGGATGATAGTAGCATTTTTTTGTGGTTATAATGAATTATTCTTTTTCAGATTACTAGGAGGGTTACAATCATGACAGACAGGGCTCTCCATTTTTTTGAAAAACCTCTCTTTATCAGCCTATAACCTTTTAAATTTTTAATTTTTTTTACTCGACTTTTTTTTTGTATTCTTCAAACATTAATAAATATCTGGTAACATAACGGCTGATAAAAATATTTGCTTTTTTTAATGCACCAGATAAAATACCTAAAATCTATACCATATTACCTAAAATCTAGAATACCCCTTAAAGAATTTATATTTCAAATTAAATTAATCGAATTTATTTGAAACGTTGAAGGAAACTAATTTGATTCATAATACTTGTGAAATATATTGGAATTCATATTGCATTATGATAAACATAGCATGAATTCAAATATGTTCATTCAACAATTTTGTTTTTGAGAATCAGTTTTTATTAAGGTTCAACTTATTCGAATATCCAAAGTTTTTGCAAATTTATCATTCCGATGTATTTGCATAATTCTGATGCAATCTACTTTAATCTCTTACACAAAAGTCTTCAATAAAACATTAGGTCTCTGTTCTGCCATTTCTTATTCTTATGATGGGAAATGGAAGAGCTATGCCAGAGAATTTATGCTAATGTGGTCATTCAAAAACTTTTTTTTAATGTCAGGTGGATATTTATGTGAAAAATCTCCTATATTTCCTTAAAACATCAAGGAATACAAGTAATATATAAAAAAAATTTTAAGTCAATTCCTACTTAGGTCAACAAAGGAAAATTTTATTTTAGTTAATTTTGTTAAATAGTTACAATTAATATATAAATAAGTATATACATAAGACAGAATCACAATATTAAGTGACAAAATAGAAAGCGATTTTCTTTGCAATTTTCCATTTTCTTTTCTATAAAAGGTGTTGGACTTTTTTTGTTTGTTACTATTTATTCATTAATTAAATTTAATTATTCTAATAAAACAGTATAGTAAAAAAAGAAATCACATTCTCAGAAATTTGGCCATCTCAGGTGGGATTTGACCTCACGACCTTTGGATGAGAAGTCCATTGCGCTACAGGGACACAACGAAAGATTTTCTTTTCTATATATGCAGTTGGACTATTATTTTTGTTTGTTACTATTTATTCCTCTTTTAACTTAGTTAATGAATTAATATTTGAAAAAAAAACTGTATTAACATCAAGTGTCATTCACTACAAGTTTAAAAAAATGTATTTGAACTTGAATGGATGAATTGAAAGTATTTTATTAACGATTGAAAATTTGAACCATATATATATATATATATATATATAATATAATGGTCCGCTCTGACCATTAATTTTTATTACCTAATATGTCATACTTAAATTTTCAAGTATATCTCTTCAATAAGAAGGGTACTTGAAGAACATATGGCTTTTAAGTGGGCGCCTACTCTGATACGTAACACGTGTCCGTCTCTCTCTTAGCAAGTGGATCCAAAAGTGATTTTATGGAATAAAGACAGTTCAAAATATAATGTCTTGGTGTTCACTCGAAAAAACATGACATATATATATATATATATATATATATATAATATATAACTTTAAAAGTATTAAAAATTCTAATAAAATAGAAATACACTTTAATACACATGGCATTAAAATGTTGCACTTAATATTATTAAAGTAGTCCCTGATATTAAAGAAAGATTATGGTGGGAAAATTACTACATTAAATATTATAATGCAGTTTATCCTTATGGACTAAATGTATTATACCAAGGAAAAAATATTCTAAATGCAATTAAACAAAATTCTTAAAATTATTATTACAATAATGAAATTGCAAAAACTAATAAAAGAAAAATTAGTAGGGCTAGAGCGGAAAGATTAAGAAGAGACAAAAATGTACTTACAAATAGTATTGTAGATATGTGTAAAAGTTTCGATAACAATTTTAACGTAAAACACATTAAATCTTTCATGTTTGGACTAAGTAAGACAGAATTATGTATTACAGAGATGTACTAAATTCAGATAAAATAAAAGATTGCCATGCTTTACATATTATAACAGATATTCACACAAATTTTTGAAACATAAACATAAAATAAAAATTAATGTAAATAAAAAATATCAAACAGAATATATATATATATAACGTTATTATATATGAATAAATCGTATGATAATATTAACTTTTCTAGCATATTTAAAAAACACATGTCAACTTTCCCAATTCATAGTATCACTATTAAAAAAAAAGCTTTTAAATACAATAAAAAAAGGTAGATCAATTTTTAACTATAATGTACCTTTTAAGCAGGAAAACTTAAAGTGTAATTGCAATGAATTTAAAGAATGCATTGATAAACATCACCAGCATGTTATTACTGGTGACCTCAATATTGTAAAAGACAATAATCTCAGAAATACAATGAATAAAGGTACTGGTTTTAGGCTATGATTTACAATAATAATAAAATTATAAGAAATCAATTATATAATGATATTGAGCAATTCATTTACAAAATAGCTATTAAATATGTGACGGATCTATACGGTTTTTCACTAACCTCTTCTTTTTATCTTTAAATCAAATTATTTATTTCAACCAACCTTCATCGAGAGCCAAGCGTGATTTATGTAAATAAGGAATATTATATAAATTCGGTTTTCGTGAGTTGAAGGGAGCTAAGTAAGAGGAAGTGAGAAGTCAAGTGAATTAAAGAAAAATGAAGAGATCGGGAAGTCGACACGTAGTTGTTGACAAGTTAAGTGAGCTTGATACGTTTTGATGTGCGCGAAAAGAAGCGGATTAAAAGTATTGAAATTCACTATTACGAAGCGTGGAGTCTTCGTCAATTCATCCAGCTAATTTGAGTGCCTGAAGTTCGTCACGAAGGAACCGCAGCAATAAAATATAAGGTATAGTGACTTTGATTAAGTAAATCTGATTATTATTGTGAGGCGTAGTTGTAATTGTGCGCGTTTAAGCTGTCCTAGATTCAGTTGAAATTCTGTATTATTATCCCTGCTTGTATTTAAATCTCACCTCTGCACTCTACTCTCGTTTATTTATCTTAATTCGAATTGCGTTGTGTCTGTTCATAATATCTGATAAGAATCAATAAATCAGTTTGAATTGGAATAATTTCCGATCATTTAGTTCCTCCAACACATCTAGTTTTCAGATAGACAGGAAGGTATTAATGTAAGGGGTGGCTACAGGTCACCACAAATATAGTATGCCCTTAGCAGCATTCATAGAGTTTAAATGTAATATAACACAACAGCTTCATAAATATAACTTTAGTACAGATAATAATAACTTTCTTAATGGTATTAAAAACCAGATAAAAAAATTGCAAAATAAGTTTGTTATAGTTTATGTTAATAAAGTTCCAGAAAAGTGCCATTTCGCCCTCATATGTAAATACTATTATAGTTTAATGATCAACAAATATTTTGATAATAATACAGCTTTTATTAAGTCATCAATTTCTGATTGAGGAATAAATAATCACATTTTGGCTTTTCATAAACGATTAAGAATACAAATTAATAATAATTTTAAATTTCCACGTGTATTTCTTACTCTTAAATTTCATAAAGACCCAGTCAAGTTCAGAAGAGTTACTAATGGTTTTAATACACAGATCGCCAAATCAAGCAAAATCCTCCATGAAATTTTACAAGATACAATAAATAATCTTAAATCCACACCCAAACTTAAAAATAGAAAAGAACTTATTGAACAAATTAAAGATAAAAAGATTTCTTCAGTCTATAGTTTATATTTTGAATATCTTTTTAACTCTATAAATATTGCTTTGATTAAAATACTTGTAAAATTACATAAATATAATTTATTTAAAAATGTTAATTTTGATAGATTTGGTTTCTACTAAAACAGAACTATATATCTTATAATGGTAACTATTATCAACAGATTAATGGTTTGCCACAAGGTGGTCCAGCTAGCAACTGTCTTGCTAATTTATATTTACATTATTTTGAAAATAGTTTCATTATAATTCTGAATTTTACATTTTTCGTTATGTAGATGATATGATAATTTTTGTCAAGAAAGACAATTTTAAACCTAACACTAAATTTTATCCACAATATCTTAATTTTAAACAGAAAATAATAACAACTATGGAGCAAATTTTCTTGATATAGAAATTAAATTAAAAGATAATGTTATAGCTACTGTATAATATTTATGATTAAAGAGAAGAATTTAAATTCAATATTATAAAAGTACCTCATTGGGTGAGTAATGTACATGTTTCTATATTCAGAAATATTGTCATTAATTACTTTACAATGCAATAAATTTCTAGTTTCAAGAACATCAGAAAAAATAAAAAACTATAAACATTTCAATAAATATTGCTTAATTCAAAAATATCCAATTAATTTTATTAATAGTTATTTGAATACAGAAATTCTAAATAGTAAGGATTACAATTCTATAGAATATTAATAGTTTATTATTATAAATTTATCATCTTTTCTAGATAGATATAGTTACCTCCATATTCTAATATTAGAAAAAAATATTTATTCTCTTAGTTTTTTTTTTAAAATTCATATATAATTCTAGTTTTCCTAAAGTAATTTAATTTTTTATTTCTATTATTTTCATACTTTTGCTAAGTGCTACTATTCAGCCATTCTCATGATTTGAATTTGCATTTGGGTCCAGAATTTGGCAATAACTTGCTTATTGTACTCAGATTTAGCGTGGGTTCTGCATTTTTGAATGCAATTTTTAGGCAAGTTACCTTTTTCTTTTAATGGAGTTAGGTATTCTATCCATTATTTTCAATAGGTTTTTGCTTAGTATTATTTACAGAAAGGGGGAGGGAAGGTTGGCGTATTATGTACATAGGATTATAATCAATCGGAAAAAAATCAAGAGATTTGGAGGGGATTTTTGGAGCCGAAGGTGCCCCGCCCCTTGTGTGCGCCGATGATCACGTGTATTTTTTTATACGATTTTTTATGCACGGTCTCCTAAGGAATGTATCTACCTTGTAAAAAAAGAGTTGACTGTATATTAAATCTGACTATAATAAAATATGTAAACAATAGCACAATGAAATAAATATTTTTTTTACTATGTAAAATAAACAAAACATTGCGAAAAGCAGTAGTTATTTATTCTGTAAAGAGAGAACGAATTTCAGGCATATTTTGCTTATTATTTCTTCATCAATAATCTAAATTAACCTACGGAGATGTTCAATTCTCTGATTGTATTACTCCAACGCAAACGATAAACAGTTCCAGCAATTTATTTTTACTAATTTAAAAGGTCGCAATCTTAACTAGTAATTTCAATTTTAGTTTCATAATTTCTTTTTATTCATAAAACTACCCGATTAAACATAGCAAGTCATATCATTAATGTCAACAACAGCCGTAAGATAGGGAATTAAGACCTCATCCGAGATCACGTGCCACGATGACCATTCTACTTCATATTAATAACCTAAAACATGATCTGTTAGAAAGTTTGAAAAAATTCTTAGAATAATGATTTTATAGAATTACTTTTGAAACTTCCATGATTAATAGCATTATTAATTTAGTTTACGTTTTGAATATTTTTGCCATAAATAATGATTTTGCAAATGAAAAAAGAAATAAACTTTCCAGAAAACACTTCTTTTCTTGCGATACTATTTATTTTCTGGGTATTTGAATGTCACAATAATTCCTTTCTTCGATTCCTTTTTTTTCGGATTTATTGTTATTTTGTTTTTTTTAAGTTTATACATACCGTTCTCTTACTCTCTCACAAACACACATTTCCATAAAAATGACATTTATTTTCGTTTAAAGGGGGAGGGGAGGGGATCGAAAAAGTTATAATTCACAATCTTGGATTATGAATCGGAAGGAAAAAAAAGCGTAAATATGATTTTTAATTTCCTTTTCATTTATCTTTAAGAAAAATGTAATTACACCTTCCTCAAACAAAATTTCATGTCAGCTTAACAGTGCTTTTGTTGGCCTCATTGTCTCGGTTGAAGGAAGAGAGGGAAAACAGAGCACTGATGTGAGGTTATTCAGGATGTAATGAAGCATGGGTAAGGGCTTTTTAATTTTTGAGATCTGAAAAAAAAACAAGATTATTTACGCAAAATATATCTAGCTTATGGTTCAAATAATGTAATGTTGGTATTCTTTTTCCATTTCCAGTTGTTTCAAAATAAGAACTTCATTAACAGCTACGATAGGTGTGTATTTAGATATAAATATAAGTTATAAAAAGGATTCTGCTTCCCTTTAAATTTTCTTCATTTAAAAAGCAATTGTTAAGGGAAAAAGCACTATTTTTAGAGTATCTAATGATAGACATTGTCTAAAGGAATGATACTTAATATGCACTTAATTAAAGTACTGCACATTAAGGATAACTTTACCACATTTCGTCACATAAAAGAGATAAAAAGAAGGAAGTCTGCTTCTTGATAAAATTTACAATGTTATGTAAATTGTTCTTTCTTGTTAGAATGCTGGCAGATAAATTACTTAGCAAGAAGTATGATTTTCTCTCAAACTGATACAAATTTGGCATGTTATGCCTATTCTTAAGGTGACCAGTTTCTTAAAATGAAAAGGAGGACAAAAAATTTAAGAAAATTTAGTTTTCCATACTGAATGATTGCTTTGGTTAATATGTCATTTTCTTATACATCGGAAATTTCGGATCAAGAAAAATCCTTCATATATATTGAATTTTATGGTAAGTGCTACAGCTAAAGTATCAACATTCAATCTTGATTTGTCACATGTTCAATAATCGTTACAAATTGAAAAATCTCTTTCAACTGCTGCATTAGTTCCAGGGCAGTACAATGTAAATTCAGCAAGAATAACTAAATTTTCATATGGAATGTATTCATTTTTGATATGGTTAAATATTTACACCCATCTTTTATTAATTTCAACATGTTAATTTTTCCATTGATCTAATTTATCGGAATTTAAATATACATTCAGTGTTCTAAATTCAACAAACATGCGCGCAACAGTTTGGCCTGGCATTTCTGAATAGAGATTAACAGATTAGTTTTAAAACACTGAAAAGGAGGACAAGTAGGAGGACACATTTTGAAGAAGGACATAACCTATAAAAGGACTATCCTTCTTAAAGGAGGATGATTAGTCACCTTAATATAATTCTCCATTAAACTATTGAGGAACATTTGGAAGATATTGCCCTAGTCGTCCCTCAAAGTATTTTTGAACTTCTATACAGTCTGAGGGGTGACTTTCCAAATGCTAAGAAAAAACACTTTTTTTAGAAATATTTAATAATTTTAATGGGACTTTTTTCACCTTTAATAAAGACGACCAATAGATGATTAACATTTTTTTTTCTTTCGAATATTTTAAACGCTATGCGTTTCGAAAAAATTCGGTTTCCTGAATTTGATTTGGTTTAATTGCTTATTGCAAAGGAAAATGTAGGTTATTGACTAGGAATCTCGTTATTTCAAAATATAGTTGACGAAAACAACACATGAACCGTCTTTCAAAACCCAAAGACTTTAAGATTCGACAATGGGCTCGTGCTGAAAAGAGAACAGAGAAAACCGAATAAAATAATTATTAATGAAGCAGCAAAAGTAAAAGTTATCCTTCCACTTTAATGGAAACATTTTGCATACTGCATTACTCATCTTTTCCCACTGTCTTTTTCTTTAGAATTTGGATTCATCTGTATCCTACAAGCACAGAATCCATGACCAAACTACAACGCATTGCTCAATAAGTTCCGGACCTGACATATAAATGACGATACCTTATAATTTTCCGAAGCATAACCTAGTAGTACTAAGATTCAAATGACAAATTTTATGATAATATCTTGTTTAGTTTTAGTTACAATGGTTTTAGTGAAGTAATTTTTGTTGATTTAGAATCCATGTATGAAAAAGAATTTCATGTGTTAATTAAGCATTGCTTTTTGATGGGAAGGAACACTGTTCAAGTAAAGCGATGACTAGATAAGTATTATCCGGACTCTGCTCCATCGCCAACAAAGGTTAAGAGGTAGTCTGATGACTTAAAACGTGCTCACACAGATACAAACCACACTGAACTCTTAAGTCACCCAAATTCTGCAGTTGTCCCAGAAAACGTCGAAAAAGTTCATAAAATTGTTTACATGATTGTAAATCAGCGTTCCTCAAACTGTGGGATGCACCCCCTTTGGAGGGCGTGATAACTCTACGAGGGGGGCACGAGCATATTGTCGAAAACTAAAGATTATTTAAGAAAATTATTAATTTAATGAAATAAACCAACAAAATACATTCTGACAAAAATAAAAGACACATTTACACTGATATAAAGCACTTATAAATGTATCAGTACTGCACAATGTATTTTATAATTAATTTAGCAATACTAAGTTAAGAACAAGTTTAAGGCGATATGGTACCATCTTCACAATTTTTTTTATTTTTGATGTTTTATATTTGGTTTTAATTGTATTTTGTAAAGGTTAATATTTAATAATAATTCCAAACAAATTTTTTTTAATTTGTTGCAAAATGTTTGTAAATTTACATTTTTGAACTTTTCAAAACATTTTTTAAATTTCTAAGGCTTTTTTAAATATGTCTCTTTTTATTCAAACTTTTTTTCCAAGTATATTGTAATATACTACATAAAACTGTTTATGGGTTTTTTCTGCTGTTGCTCTTTCATTTTGTATGAATTTTTTTATAGTTAAACTTCCACAAATTCTCAAAAAAACATTAACTTTGATTTTAAAATTTTTTAGAATAAGTACTAAGCATGTTAGAGCTAATTCCATGCACAGTTTTACAAAACATACATTTAAGAACATGTATAAAAAATTTCAAACCCATACTTCAATTATCAAAAAAGCCTTAGGATTTTGAATAATAGTATATGTACAAGAGTTCAACATGGAGAAATATGAGTTTGAAGTTTTCATTCCATGAATATAACATGATATAATATTCATTGAATAGTCTGAAACTTTTATGAAATGTTAATTAGCTTATTTAAAACTGCTTACCATAAAAAATTTCACAAATGTAGAACAATTAAACAGTATACTGCCATAATGGATCTATAGAAGAAAACGAAAGAAAGATCAATATTTCATAAAACTTTATCTTTATTATTATAAAAAAAATAAATAGACACACTTCAGAGCTAATTCCATGCTCAGAGATAATGCACAACATGTACAAAAGATGTTTATGCCTTTATTTTTTATTTCCATGATTTTAAAAGCCTTCGCATGTTAAATATTATACACGAATGAAAGCAAAATCAAATAACAATTTATAGGTAAAATATATCAAAATCTAAGAACTGCATATGTGCATTTGCTTAAATAAATATCTTAAAATATTTTAATAAAAAAAGAGTTGAATTTCACACACATGGCATATATATATCACCAAAAACAAAGATATAAAAATGGGACAGTTTTTCTATTCTTGCGAATTAGATTTTTAATTAGCTGAGTTATCAAAACGAGATTTAGTATTTGTGCTTTGGGAGAATCCGTTTTGAAGTTTTAATTTAATTCATAATAATATCAAAAAAAGCACGCGCAACTTCTAAATCTTGACCAAATCCATTTGCTCTTCCCCAATAAACAATTCACAAACTAGAATTTTTGTATGAATTGCACAATTCTTTCTTGAAATGATTTGTTACTGCATATATAATGTCAGTCACATTTACGCGCGGTAGAAAAATAATTAATTCATTTTTTATCAGGCTCTTTTCTAGCAGATAATCTGAAATATGGGCCTGGTAGTTGCTGTCCAGTGTCAAATATTGCTCCATAACATGATAAAAAATGCAGGTAAAGCCTTGAAATTTTGCAGGTATGTTTATAAAGAATCGAGGTATCAAATAAGCAAATAAAAAAATTTCGATATTTAGATGATTTTTTGGGTACCATATCGCCTTAATAATTATCAGTGACCCCATGATCTTGTCATATACAAAAATTAACATTTATCTTGATAATTTGTACGATTTACAATTAATCCCTTGACTGCCGATTAAAAGTCACGCAATTCGCTCCCAAATGTCACTATTTTTCAAATAGACGTGCGTATGGGATATATTGGGAAAAGAATAAATTAGTAAATCCTCTGAACTAAGTAAATCCTTCGCAAACACTGTCAAGTCCCTTTCATTACATTCGATTGCTTTGGAATAATTGTATGAATAGAAATTCATAGAAAAGGTCTTTCTTCGGAAAGACGTATATATACGTCCAGGGAAAATAACACTTTGGCTGAGTGTAACTTTTATATACGCTTTTAAGAGGTTTGAGTCGTTAGCATCAAAGTATAGTATTATTGAATTCAATGCATTGTTATTGTATGGAGGATGGAGAGGGAGGGGGCGATGAAAATTATGGTTGAATATTGGGTCACAAATATTGAAAGTTTGAAAAGCACTGTTGAACTGGTGTGTGTGATGAAAATTATGATTAAAAATAGGGTCGTAAATATTTATAAAGTTTAAGAAGCACTGCTTTAAAGAGAAGGGAAGAGTTTTGTGATAGTTTTTAAAATTTTATAATGAATAAAATTTTACATCAGCATTGTTTTCAAAGTGAATATTTTGAAAAAATATTTTCATTATTTACTTATTCTAAATGAATTCTTGTTAGGGTTTTTGTATCCAATGAGAAATGAGTTTTAGGGTTTGACTGGTTTTGGTTGACACCACTGATATAATGGTTTTAAAGTTTTACCTTAATTGAATCAAGGAGTACTTCTTTGCTGATCCTATGTATAGCAAAAATTACGTGAAATACGTAGTACTATCCGTTGCTGACGATGAAAACGAGTACCTAAATTTAAATCACTTGAAATGGATTCTCCCAACCCTCTCCTACCTGACCAGGTTGGTTTAGTTCATGTCATGTGACCGAACAGCATCTGTTATCTTTCGAAGCTAGTTAACTTTGTTCTGCGGTGTAAGAAAGATGGCTTTTCTTGAACAGCGTTGAACATTAAATCTATCAACGCTTAGGTAAAACACCAATGGAGACTATGGAAATGCTAAGTAAGGTGTATGGTAAATCTACGGTAGCGAGATCCAAGGTTTGCGAATGGCATTGGCTTTTTAAAGAAGGACGATAATCCATCGAAGACGCAGAATACGTTGGACGACCGACTTCATTTAACGCGGAAAATGTTGCATTCGTGTCTCAATGTGTTCAAAAAGAGTTGTCAAACACTTGCAGAAATCACTGAAGATACGCACTTCTCAAGACGTCGTTTGAGGGAATACTTTCGTCGTAAATGGCCTCAGTTCTGGCAGAGTGACGATTGGTATTATCTGCATGATAACGTACTAGCACATGGATCCTAATTGGTAAAAGAGTTCCTCGCCAAGACTCAGACTAACGGACCTCCCTATCTCCCCATTCACCAGACTTAACCCCGTTTACCTGTTCCTGTCAATGAAAAAACATGTACAGGGACGCCGTTTTGTGTCATCAGATGAGGTGAAAGGAGCATCGCAGGAGGCAAAAAATGGCTCCCAGCTGTGCTTCCAGAAGTTATACGAACGCTGGCAGAAGTGTATCGTTACCCAAGGTCATTACTTAGAAGGTGGATGTGCTTCGGTGCTGTGAACTATTCAGGGTAAGGTTTCCTACACTTTGTCTTTGAACTTTTGGATCATACTACGTACTATCATATATCTTTAGAATAGAAGCATATCGAAAAATCATTAAGTTCTTTGTAAAGAAGTCATTATTCAATTTACAAAACATACATTAAACACTTGTTTAACTCCTTAAGCCAGTTCTTTTCAAAATTTTAATATTTGCGCCCTAATTTTAATTTATAATTTTCATCGCGCCCCCTTAGAATAATGATGTATTGAATGCAGTAATGATGAACTTGAACGCTAAAGCTACAATACGACTTTAATTAATAACCGCACAAATTATCAAGATAAGTACTGTAAAATCCGGAGCATTACGCACCCATACTTTCAAGCTGCATTAAAATTTTTTTTTTAGGTATATTCGTCGTATAGCACGCACGCCCTTTTTTACGAAGGAACCTGAAATGTGTGTGTGTGTGTGTGTGTACATGTGTAATGCCAATATGTTTTGAATCATTTATTCGAAATATCATCCAAGGATTTTGAAAATAAAACAGTGTACATCTAGAAATAAAACCCTTTAAGTTCATTAGGTATGCCATTTCTTTTAAATAAACAGTACTCTGATCTATATAGAAGTTAAATTTTTTTTTTGCTTTTCTCATTTTATTTTTGGAGTAATTATTTTCATACCCGGCAAATAACGCTCATCCGCAAAATTCTGTCTTATTTTTTGTGTTAAAAGTGCGCTTTATACGAAGGATTTTACGGTATTGAATTTTGTATATGACAAGCCCATGGGAGTCACTAGTAATTAATAAACACGTTTTTTATTATATAAAGTATTCGATAATTATCAAATACTTTTTATTGTTTTGGTTCCTTTCAGTAAATTGATAATTATTTTAAATATTTTATTTTATACTTTTCGATGTGCCCCCTACGTAGGGTTATCATGTTCCTCCCAGGGGGTGCACCCCCACAGTTTAAGAAACGCTGCTTTAAGCAGTAAATTTTTGCCCCAAGCTTTCCAAAAAAAAAAAAAAAAAGCACATTTTTCAATTGCATATAAGTAAGCATAATACTTAACAAAATGCGAAAATGGAAGAATTTTTTTTTAAATTTTCAATTTTTAAATTTGCGCACTAGTTTTTAATTTGTAATTAGGGAACACAAAAACTCCTTAATGTTTGCTTTTTACAAATACACTCTACACGTTATGAAAAACGTTTCATATATATATATATATAAATATATATATTTTTTTTTTATATATATATATATATATATATATCTTAAAAGAATTTCTATCATATTTACAAAAAATTTCATGTTGTACCTCTTTTTCAAACGGCTTAAGATTTCGCGCGTGTATGTATATATGTACAGACAGACTGAAGCGTGGTGTAATACTAAGTCTTATTTGCAATGGGTACAGAGATAATATTGACGTTTTCGGATTATCTTCCCATTTTCATTTCTTCTAAAGAAAAAAATTGCATATTATGTTGCGAATTCCTGTTCTCTGTCGAATATTTTCAAAAATCTAAATTCATGCCTACAATGAAAAATTCCCACCTATACCACAAAGTAAATCCCCGATAAAAAGTATTTCAGAACCATGAACAAACCGAATACCTTAAAAACACTTGCACCAATAATCTCTGCATAAGAATGAAAAATATGTGCAAATTAACGATAGAAAGTAGAGAAAATATATCAGTTCTGGAAAGGCTTAGAAGCGAACCAGTTGTGGGCAGATTTCGGTATCCGTACGGTGTACGGGCAAAACAGTTAGGGAGTTAGTTAATAGAGAAAAACATATTAATACCAACACAACCACATACTTTTTGATATACAATGTAAGCAATCATGCAAACATGCACGAGCTTTAAATATCCCCTTGCAGGTGTAAAAATATCTATAAGATGTATAAATTGTGCATGGTATGTTCAGTAGTCTTACTATTTTAGAATATTAAGCTCGAGTTAAAAAAAATTTTGCAAAATTATAACATTTCGATATTTAATTTTTAACAACATTAGGATAAAATCAATGATTCTTGATTAAATTTGAGTACAGGTATTTAATTTACCTTTTTATATTCTACAAGCACACATTGACGTTTATTTTAACATTTTTACATTTGTTATACATATTAATATTTTTTTGATGTAGTTAGACCCTTTTATTGCAGTCAACAGAATTTTTTTTGGGAAGATTAGAAAAGCGGTTCCTTAGAAAACTAGTAATGTTTCTTAAAGAAAATTATGAGATGTTACCAACGAACTGAGAAATCTCTATGACAGCGTTTCTTAAACCCTTGGGGGTCATGATAACTCTACAGGCTACTAGCGTATTGAAAAGTCAAAAACTGAAGATTATTTAAGAAAATTACTAATTTTTACTGAAATAAACAAATAAAATACTTTCTGAGATAATAAAAAGATAAAAATCACATTTACACATATAATGCACTTATAAATGTATCAGTACTGCACAATGTATTTTATAATTAATTTAGCAATACTAAGTTAAGAACAAGTTTAATAATTTTTAGTGACCCCATGATCTTATCATATACAAAATTATGTACAAAAATTAACACTTATCATGATAATTTGTACGGTTTATAATTAATCCCTTGACTGCCGATTAAAAGTTACGCAATTCCCCCCCCCCCAATGTCCCCGTTTTGGAAGTAGGTGTGCTATGTGATGAACGAGGGGAGGGAGGGAAGAAAAAGGATAAATAAACAAATTCTCTGAAATAAGTAAATCCTTCGCAAACACTGTCAAGTCCCATTTATTGCATTCCGTTGCCTTCAGAATAATTTTATGAATAGCAGTGGGCAGAAAAGATCGTACTTCGGAAAGACGTATATATACGTTCAGTGGAAATAACGCTTTGGCTGAGCGAGACATTTATATACGCCCTTAAGAGGTTTAAGTCGTATTGCAGCTTTAGCATCAAAGTATAGTATTGTTGAATTCAATACATTGTTATTGTATGGAGAGGGGCGCGATGAAAATTGTGATTGAATATTGGGTCGCAAACATTGGAAGTTTGAGAAGCACTGCTCTATGAAATTCAATAAAATTTACTTCTAAATGCATTCGTAACATTTTGTACTAATATGATTTTAAAAGTTGTGTAGAGGGGACTGATTTGCAAGTTAAATCTGACAAGCTCAAATTCCTTCCTTGGCGTGGTGAGGTAGCTTGCTTGGGAGGTAATGCCAGCTCAGAATTTGGTCCTCGTCCCTTGACTAAGGATTAAATTAGGAGGTTAGTCTCTAATAGTCGTCGTATTGGGTATAGTGTGACGCTTATATATCTCAGTTGCTGTTTGGTAATTTCTTTACCCATACTTTATCTACATTTTTTCAATAATTATACATAGTATTTATCAGAATATTAATACAATGAATTTTATTATTTTAAAATTGGCTTAAATATTGAAAAAAATTACAACATTTCAGAAAATACAGTTTATAAAGAAATTAAAACTGAAAATTTAATCTAAAGCTAAAATTTTCTTGATAACTTTCCTTAGATTTTTAATCAATGTTTTAAATATCCATAGTAAAATTTAATAGATTTTTTAGGAATATACCCTAGTTCTCCCCGTTTTTCGAAATTGTCACATTATACCATTAAAAAAAGGTTCAAAGGTTTAAAAAAAATTATTTTCACCCTATAAGTAGCCATTACCAAAAAACTGAGCTTAGACTTTTTTTTAAAAAAATGTTATAAAAAGTCTCAAGAACAAAAATAAGTTTTAAAGAAGCAAAAAGTAGGTCGTCCATCAAAGTCATCAAAACTAGTTATTTATACTCAAAAAATTCTTTTAAAAAACCAATAGCAAAGTGTCACAAAATTTTCTTCAGAATTTATCGGAAGTTTTAGCACATCAAATTGTTCCGAAACTGTTAGACGAAGGTTTCAATCAGTCAAATTTCATGGTTTTCCAAGAAAAAAGAAAACTTTTCAAAACAAAGCAAATTATTATACTTTTTTAAAAAAAATCCATGATAAATGGATCTTTTTCAGTTAGGATTAAATAATCGTTTGGTAAATCTTATACGCTCAATTTAAAAAAGAACATAGTAAAAAAAAGAGAGTACAAAAATATTTGAAAAGAAGGAATAAATTAATTACAAAAAAAACCCGATATTTCAACAGGATTTAAAATAATAAAAAAAATTAATTAAAATAAAACTACATACTGAATAAAAAAAATAATGAATATGAAAAATAATTTTGTATTTATTATCTATAGTATTAGAACAATACATTGGGAAAAATTAAAGTATTTCAAAATGTATACTTTTTTGTTATTCTTTTCCGAATTAATAAAATTTTTTACACTTTATCTAAAATCATCAAAATATCAAAGTTCCTATATGAACCAATTCAACATTAAATATTCCAAAAATCAAGGATAAATTGAAATAAACCATATACAAAGAAAAGAAAAAGAGGAAAATAATTGTTAAGCCTATTTTAAGAGCATAGAAGTATTTGTAAAGCTATTTATAATTGGTATGAAGTAAAACAAAGCAGCATTTTTTTTGTCAGATTTCAAAATTGGAATAGTAAAATTTCAATAAGTTTGATTTAAAACTTTATATGTTTTTTTTATGGAATGTTTAAAGAATACATGATTTTGCATGTCAAAAAAGTATAAATTTTACATTAAGTCATACATTTCAAAGTTGAAAATAAAAGCAATGACAGTAATGATTATTATTCCGGATGTTCGAAAAGTATGACAACACTTTCAAATGTTAATTAGAAAAAAAAGATAAATCTCTCTATATAAAAATGGATGTTTGTATATATGAAATTGCTTCACTCCAGCACCGTCCAAACAATCACTATGTAAATTAGCATGTATATGTATTTTTTTTTGTGGAGAAAATTTTGTAGTATCCTCTTTGTTGAAGCTCCCCACCAGGTTGCGCTACAGCATACCTACTTCTGCAAAGTTCAATAAATCGCCAAGTTGCCAACGTGGTCGCAAAAAATGATGCCAACTTGTCTCTATCACCAACATTTCGCTATGTTTCCATTGAATCGCCATTATAATGTAAGGAATGCCGTTGTTTGCGAATATTATAATTTTAACATAAAATAAATACAACAGAAAGTAATATTAACGCATTACGCATAAATTATTTACACCATTTTAAGCATTCATTACACAAAATTTGTAACAATGTGTTACTTTTGCTGAGCAGAGATCAGCTTAGGAAGGTGTTTTCAAAAATCGATCCCCAAGAGAGTTACGGGGCGTTATGAATAAAAAAAAACCTTTTTTGATCAGCTATTAGATCTCCAGACTTAAAATTTAACAAATAAGGTTTTTTTTTTTGTTCAGATGAGATATGCGAAAAGCTTTTTTTTTGTTTAATTTGGAATTCACGTAAAATTAACTCATGAAAAACTTCTTTTTCCTTCAATCTGTATTGTTTAATTTCTCAATTCCCTCGTGCGAAGAACGGGTTTACTAACTAGTAAACAGAGATGAAATAAATGAATAAACTAAATCTGTGGTCTTCAAACTGTGTTCCACGGAACCCTGGGGTTCCACAAGGCATATCCAGGGATTTCACGAGTCACAATAAAAAAATCGAGAAGAAGTAAATATGTATGCAAAATGGATTCAAGTTCTCTAGGAAGTTTGTTTTGTTACAAGTATCTATAAGGCTCATCATATTAAATAAAACTGAAAGTTTTATTTATATATAATAAATTTATTTTGCAACACTTTTAAAACTTTTATAATAATATAATAAAAGAATATAAAAACGTGTTTTATACTTTCGACTAGATTGGAATATTTTGTTTACTATATCAGGTTCCACACACACACATTATATAATTTTATACTAGTTAGTTAGCACAATGTCTTGCAAAACTAAATAGCTTTCTAATGGAAAATGCCCCTTTTTACATTTGTGTAAAACAACTCCTATAATAAAGGAAAGAATACAACGAACCAACAGAGTTGATGTTAAAACTTAAATTTAAGCAAGAACAGCTTCTAAATTTTAGGTTGCAAATTCACGCGAAATACACGGGATATCTCACACAGCTATAAACATTTTAATGCCATTCACAGACATTATGTTTAAGTGAAATATATTTCTCTCAACGTAAGTGGCTACAAAAACAAAGTATAAAAACAAATTAAACTCGGAATATGTAATGCGATTGCATTTAATCTCAATAGACGTAGACTTCAATAGTTTGTGTAAAAAAATACCAGCATATATCCTAGTTACTAAATACAATGCATGGGTAAGTGACATTTGAATCACAAATTAATATTATTAATAAGTAAATTATATTTAAAAAATTAGATTACATTTTTTAACAAATAATAAATGCAATACTTTTTTTAATTGCCTTTACGTAAAGTGCCTGTAACATGTTTATCTACTTTAAATATTATTTTGAGATATATTCATCAAAGTATGTATGGAACGGGGTTCTACGAAAACATTTTCTTGTTTTAGGGGTTCCGCGAGCGCCTCTTAAAGTTCTAGTGGTCTCGTGATTTGAAAAAGTTTGAAGACCACTGAACTAAATAAAATAAAATAAATAAAATTAAATTAAATGAAAAAACTTACGGTTATTTTTGTTCTATAAAAAAAACGTTAAAGTTTTTTTTACAAGGCTTTATTGCACAATTTCAATATGCGCACCATTAATTGTTTGATAATTTGATCGAGTCCATGCGAGATTTCTAGTAACGTTCTATGCAGCATTGTAGGATCAACAATGTGAATGGTCATCGTAATTCGACTTTCCATTTCATCAGTGTCACTATATGAAGATAGGTAAACAATGTTTTCCACGTATCTTTGCAAGTCCAATGGATCTGGATACGCTATTAGATTTCATCTTTTCATCCATCGCCTGGGGGACTTTTTATTACTTCCAAACTTCATTGTGGTGGCACCCTGTTTACGCTGTACCTGCGCTGCAGATTTAAATTCGGTAAACCATGTTACAACTTGTGCTTGTTCTTGCGTTGAAGGCATTTTGAAACGAGAATGTTGAAAAACAGGGATGTTGCTTGATCTAGTTTGCATTTGGTTCAAACAGAAATTTAAAATTTTCCCCTATGGAATATAAAAAAACTGCAAGAAAAATTCTTTGTTTATTTTTAATTAATTTTTGATAGTGAAGTCATTCTTTTCGGATACCCTATATTTTCATTATTAATTACTAAATACTCTTCACAATAGTAATAGAGATTGAGTATTAAGAGAACTATCCGTATCGGGTTGTATCTGACTTCTCTACTGTTTCATATGTGATAGAATTTTATTGATGTATCAGTTAAAAGTAGATTGATTTATTGTGCTTTGATAATTCTTTTTTTCTTTTGCTACTTTATTTTTACCAATGATAAAATGAATTGTTTTATCCAAGAGGGGAAGCCAAGTTTATTTTTCTTTATATAACTCCCTACACACACATTTTATTGTAATATACACTCTCTTCCAAAAGTCAAGGTATAACATGTTATTCGGAGTTCATCACTAAAAAAAATAGCAGTAACATTAAATTTCATAGTTTATAGGAATAAACAAATTTTAAGACAACTTATGTAAAGCAGTAGCAACTACTTTTGTTTGAAAGAAAGGGGCACTTATATAGGAGCGAGAGAAAAATATGCAAAAATCAAATTTCTTCACCTTTGAGTGTACGTTTTGTGCATGGCAGTTGAATTTAAATAGTTGTTAGTAATTTAGTTAACAATATTCAGAAGAGTTTAGGAATGTCTAGTTGAATTCGCTTAACTGATTCGTTAAGACGTCGGGCAGTTTAATGGATGGAAATGAGATGTTATACGTTGAAGTTGCTAGACATCTCTGTATGTCTTATAGTGCGATTCAGCGACTGTAGGATCAGTTTAAATGTGAAGATTATGTGTTTAGAAAACATGCTACAGGTCAACACTTACAGGAGACAGTTTCCTAGCTTTTTGAGCCTGATGAGGAGAAACACACTACCGTACCTCAACTCATTGTAAATAATTTTGTGGCATCAGGAACAAGAATTTTAAAAGAAACCCACGCAAAGAAGCCTTTACAGTCCAAGACTCTATGCAAGACAACCAGTTGTGTGTCTCTGAGATGACGACAAAGATCTATTCATTTATGTTGGGAAAGTAACACTTTTACTGGATCAGGCATAAGTAGGATTCTGCACTGGGATGGATGGAAAAGGGCTTGTCACAATCTGATGTTGATAGAGCATCTACATTTGGCTCCTATTGTGATCCAACGACTGGAAGATCAATTGCAATTTAAAGACTATATATTTAGAAGACATGTTCCATGTCAATTACGAGTTACATCTGCGGAAGACTGTTTTCGAGCTCTTTCAGGATGAATGAGAAGAAGCAAAATGATGCCTCATCTCGTTGTAAATACTTTTGTCCTATCAGGAACAAGAATCTTTGCTACAAAGGCACAAAAACACTTTCACAATGCAAGTTTCTATACAAAATGACCAATAATGTGATTCCCCAAGCTATTAACAGAGAGGTGCCTTTTTATGCTGGGAAAAGGAACACGTTTTCTAGGCCAGACTGCAATGGACTTCTGTATTCTTCATGAGGAGTCCAAGTTTACACTAGAGAGCGATTCAGGGTGTTTGCTGATCTGGAGGGAACAACGCAACAGACACACTAATCTAACATAGTTGTAAGACATATTTTCAGAGGTGGAGGAATCTTGCTTTGGCCAGAGATCTCTCTCAGTGGACATACTGACCTTGATTTGTTTCCTGAAGAAGTTCTGATTAGACTGACATGCTGGTGATACTGTAATGAATTCGTTCCGATGGATGATGATGCGCAACCGCACCGAACTATGTTTATTGTGGAATAACAGTTTGGAGCGAATAGTGGGTTCAATTCAAGCTCCAGATCTGAATCCAGAACATACTTGGGACTACCTTAAAAGACAGGTTGCTGCTTTAAGCCCTGCTCAAAGTCGTTACATAAGTTTGACAGAGGTTTCTTTGGGTCTGATCATCGCTTCCCATTTCGACATCAAACAACTTAATTGGCAGCATTGAAAGTCGATGCTGCCACTGCATTACAGGACGGGGGTATTACACATTCCTTATAAAACTCTTTTAATGTTTTCACGACGTGTTTCCATATAAAACTATGAAGAACTGCTTTCTCTATGAGTTGTCTCTTCTGCCATAGGTACTTTTTTTTGTGTATTAAACCATATTCGTTTTAAACTGGTGCAAACTTCCGTGTCGCATTCGATAAAAAATTGTTTTGGGCATACTTCCTCTACGTTTCTTGTTTCTATGTTCATTCATTTTCAATTAGATACAAAAAACAAATACCTCAGCTTTCAGAGACCAGTATAGAATACGATAGGACTGCAAAATAATTTAAGAGGATGATATATATTTTTTTTACTTTAGAAGCTGGAGAATCATTTAAAAGGTGATTTTAATCATTTAAAATTTATATTCCTAATTTCCTTAAGTAACTTATATTTGTTGAAGTAAAACCACAAGAGATGAAAAAAATTAAAAATTCTTGGCAAAAAATTTATTTAAGAGAAAAATTTCATTAAAACTACTGAAACTCACTCATACAAATTTCCTCGATAAAAAGTGAATTCTGGAATTTAACGCTTTTAGAAAAGTATACTAGGCGCAGTAAAAAATTCCTTAACGTAAAAGTATTTGCGTTTCTTTTTATCATTGTAAGTTATCCTACTTGCTTTAAAATAAAAATTGTCTGGAATTTGCACTCAACAAAATTTTAAAACTCATGTGCATGCTTATATAATGAATGAGTACTTTTTAATGAGTAGAATTAAAAATATCCATGGAATAAACTCTCATGCACTTGAAAGCTTTTTATTTTAGTTATAAATATATTGTCATGGTGATAAATTAAATGAATGAAAATCAAAATTTTGATACTTATTTAGTAATATATACGTTAAATTAGATCAACTTATTTAGTAATATATACGTTAAATTAGATCAACTTATTTAGTAATATATAAGTTAAATTAGATTAATATTTCAAGAAAACGTGTTTTTAATAATATTTAAAGGAATAAAAAGCAATTGCATTTTTAATTTTTGTAAGTTTTTTAAAAAATTTTCATCGTATTCCTTTTTTTAAGTATCTAATTTAACTAACAATTTCGTTTTCATTCTTGATATCTCTTTACTTGACCTTGATTCAAAAATACAAGATCTATTGCTAATGACCTAAATTCCTGATAATAATATGATAAATGTAATCGCATGTTCGTCAAGAATTCCCAACTGACACTAGACTTGTATTTGGTGTTCTACTTGAAATATTTAGGAAGAATTTCAGATTTGATAATTGGGTAAAATGTTCAAGTATTAAAATTCTTCAAAACGTTTTTCAAAATTAAACAAAAAATATTATACGAAGTAGGATTCAAAAGTTCTCGGACTGAGTCTATAGCTTAAAAAATGCTACTAATTAAGAGGTCTCAGGATCCTTAGCAGATATATCCATGCACTCGAAAAAAAAAACATCCTTCTTCAAACCAATATTGCTTAGTAATAAAAAACATTCATTTGAAATTTTTACCACATAATAATCATAGATATTTACATTATTTCTCAATTTTTCAGAAAATTTGAAAAAAAATTAAAAAGTTAGAAAAAACTGTAAATTGGACAATTTTTCAACAGTATCAATATCAGTATTTTACATCGCGCAGGATTCTAAAGTTCAAAATTGATCAAAATTTACTAAATTAATTTTACTTGGTATAAAAATGTTCACCTTTCAAATTATATTAACTTTTAAGAAACTTAGAGACAAAAAATTGTTTAAATACAATTATAACGAAAATTTTAAAATTTTAAATAAAAAATAAATTAAAATTCAAATAAAAAAATTCTATTAAATTTTTTAAAAAAAATTGTTGTATAAGTTATGAAGAGCTTTATTTTGAACACGTGTAGGAAATTCAACTTGATATCTTAAATAGTTTCTGAGAAATCCTGCGCGCAAGGTAAAATTTTTCGTTTTGAGAAAAATGTTTTTATTTATTATTCACTAGTTATTTCTAAATAACTTCAGAAGTTTTCAGAGTATCAACAAAATTTTGGTATCAAAATGCTCAAAAATGTTGAGGCTTTAACATATATGTTTTTCAAAAAATTGGAAAATTTGCAATTTAAGGGGTCTCAGGACTTAACATATATCTGAGTCCTCGAAAAAAATATCTTTCTTGAAACCAGTGTAACTTAGCAATAAGGCAAAACAATCATTTGAAATTTTTATTACAGGATAATCACATATATTTACATTCGTTCTCATATTTCCGGAGAATTTGAGAAAATTTTTCTAATTTATAAGAAAAATAAAAATTGGACAATTTTTCAAAAATTTGAAAATTAGTATTTTACAACGCGCAAGATTCTAAAGTACAAAATTGATCAAAATTTACAAAATTAACTTTACTTGGTATAAAAATGTTCACTTTCAAAGTTATACTAATTTCTAAAAAATTTAGAGAAAAAAATATATTTTTTAAATACAATTACAACGAAAGTTTTAAAATTTTAAGAAAAAAATTAATTAAAATTCAAATAAAAAAAATTTATTAAACATTTTTTCGAAAATTGAAGTATAAGTTATGAATAGTCATATTTTGAACACGTGTATGAAATTTCAAATCGATATCATAAATATTTTCTGAGAATTTCTGCACGCAAGATAAAATTTGTTGTTTTGAGAAAAATGAAGTTAAAGATACGAAAGAGATAGGGATTTTGTTTAAATTTCTCTAGTTATTTCTCAATAACTTCGGAACTTTTTACAGTATCAACAACATTTTGATATCAAAAATGCTCAAAAATGTTGAGGCTTTAACATATATGTTTTTCAAAAAATTGGAAAATTTGCAATTTAAGAGTCCTTAAACATCTTAAATTGCTGAAACACATCCTCCTTAAAAATAAGACCCTTTAGCAACAACAGACATTTGCCATCTCTTGTGAAGGTCATAGAAATATTTCTGGAATTCATTTTTATCCATACCCTTTAATTCAGTCTGCAATGCACTTTTAACTTCATCTGCAGATTGAAATCGATGATATAGAGATTGTGTTGTTTCCAAGGTGCTGATGCTGTTTCGGATTGCGGGTCGAATAAAAAAGCACCATTTCTCGTCTCCGGTAACAACTCTGTCAAGTAGGCAAGGATCTTAGTCAACAGCCGAGATTGAGTTTCTCGCCATTTCCATTCGAATTGCCTTTTGGTCTCCATTTAATATGCGGGGAACGATGTGCTAACATATTCTATTCATGTTAAGATCCTTAGCCAGTATCCGTTCGCTTGTGGCCTCGGATATCGCACCTTATTCTGCTATTTGCGATATTATTTGATGCCTCTTACATACCCCGTGGTATGTAAGCCCGGAGCGTCTTTTCGCCAAAGCCAAAGAGTGTCAGTCAAAAGGCCTTTTCACCCTTCTCAGGGGTGCGGAAAGTCTGAGGATGGCCAGAGCGTCTGTCATTTTCGACACTATGCTTTCTCTGAAACGTCGATGCCACTCAAAAGCTTACACTCGAGGTAATGTACCATTGCCGTAACATTTGCTTCAACATTTCGTGTTGCCGTAGCACTCATTTCCAAGCAAACAAAAAATTTGTTATTCATTTTGTTCAACAAACGCCATTTCTTTCAATCGCTGGTTACTAATTGCGTCCACCTACAAAATGCGACACCGTGGTTAGCCACTGACCCCGTGATTTGGGACAAACCACTTTTAGAAAAGGGTAACATAAAAAGGATATCATATTCGCTGTACAGCAAAAATTTTTCGCGTCATAGACTCAGACCGGGAACTTTTGAATCATACTAAGTATTTTATGTGTATTTTAAAATTAAGTGTTTTTTGTGTTTACCTACGTGTGCTATTACATTTGACAAATAAGTACAGTTTGAAGGAAAGTATCTGAAAAAAGCAAAAGTTGGCAACACCAAAGCCATGAATTTTTTGGTTGGAAACACGTAATTGCCTTTTTTTATGTGACTATTAAATTTCATGAATTTATGAACGGTTTTGTTGGCAACACGGGATGGTAGTTAATATCATAAGAATGTGACGTCACACGAATTTAGACCAAATCCCTTGTGTAGCTTTTGAGCGTGATGTTAATAAAGCAATAGTTCAAACCTAATTTGATAATTTTTCAATTTGATAAAATTATGCTTCCTATCCGCAAATTGATCACAATAGAATTTGTTTTCTAAATGCCACTTTTTGAAATGTAATAATTGAATTTAAGTTTAATTTTGTATAAATTATACTTTGAAAAAAATACCCGTATTGTTCCTCATTGTTTATATAGAAACTAAATTTATCAAAACCAACTTGGATTTGTTTTTGTAAGATTTATAATTTGTTTTATAATATTCAGTAGTTTTGAATGGAGAAATAATATGAAATAAAACGAGTTTGTTGTCCACAACGAAATTTGAATTAATGTTTAAATCAAATTAAAATCCCCAAATTTCAAACTAGACTTATTCAATGGTTTCCACAAGAAATTTAATTTTAAATTCAAATAAATATATATAACATCCAAATTTCACTGAGTTTATTTCAACTTATATTAAATTCTACTGTACATTTATTCAAATGAAGTTCATTCCCCTGTCTTATACAGTTATGAAATAACTATATTCAAATTAAGTTAGGTCGAATTTACATTATAAAGTTTTACAATAAAGTTGTTTAAATTTTATTCACTCCATTCAATTTTAAATGAGCTTTATTCATTTGAAATTTCAGTCAATGTTATTGTCTTTTCGAAATAATGTTTTAATTAGCTTGTAACTTGCATTTGTAGTCCGACATTTAAACTTTGCGTGATGAAATTAGAAAATAACGGAATATTTTTTTATACTAAATCTGTCAGCAAACACTTATGAAACAAAAATATTGAAAAGAAAAAATATTTTTTTCTCAATATAATAGAAAAAGAGTCTTCTGCTCTTCAATGGATTCAACCTTTAAGCTGCTTCAGAATTAGTGTAATATATACATATATACATACAGGGTTGCAGCAAAAAAAAACCTTGGACAAATTTCTTGCCTCCCAGAACAGCTAACGAATTTAATTTTAATTGGTATTTTCATGTTCCTTTATCTACCACTCTTTACTGATAAAATAATTCTTAATATATTTCTTAGTTTGTACTTTGATTTATGTGTTTTTAATAATGTTGAGCAAAAGGTCTGCTATTTTATAGTTGTTTCAGCAAGGGAAACGGCAGTGTGAAATCGTTCATTTAATTAATGTACCTCGGCAAACAGTGTCTGATGCAATCTGCCGTTTCAAAGAGCTTCACAGTGATTGTCGATGTCCAGGAAGTGGGCGAAAACGCACTGTAAACGCTTCAAGGAATCATAATGCCACCGAAAAGCAAGTCCATAGAGATCCGAGGGTTTCCATGAGACAGATCACTCGTGACAGGGGAATAAGTGAGGCGAATAGCAAAACCGGAGCTTAGACTGAAGCCTTACAAGTTGCGAAAAGTTTTGCTTTTCACTGGGGAAAAAAAACTTTCACGGCTCCCAAGATGCTGAAAACTTTTGAGACGGGCTGCAAGCCAGTGCTGGGAGAGATTCTTTTTCACTGATGAGAAGCTCTTTACGGTTCAACGAGTTCAAAACGGTTCACAAGTTCAACTCCCAAAACGATAGAAACTGGCCTGTGGACGCTCTAGGCACCTCGGCAATTGTTGAACACCGCCAATATCCAAAGTCGGTCATGGTCTGGGGCGGAATTGGCGCAAGTGGCAAAACACCTTTGGTTTTTGTGAAAGAGGGCGTTAAAATCAACCAAAAAGTGTACCCCAGAGGGACATTCTTGGAGCTGCTGTACTTCTGTGGGCCCAAAAGTGTTTCGGAAATGCAAATCGAACGTTTCAACAAGACTCAGCTCTAGCTCACAAGGCCAAAAAGACACAACAGTGGTGCATGACGAATTTTCCAGACAGGATATCATCTGAAGAATGGCCACCCTACTCGCCGGATATCAATCCCATTGATTGCAGTGTATGGTTCATTTTAGTGTCTAGAGCCTGCACTAAACCGCACAAAACTTTGGGCTATCTAAAGCAATCTCTTTTGCGGGAATGGGATGGATTAAAGGTAAAAGACTTGAGGCCCATTGTTGAAAATTTTTGCAAGCGTTTGAGTCTCTGCATGCTCGTCTTAATAAATAAATTTAATTGGATTAGGACGAGTATACTCTCATTATTATTTGCTATATTTGGTTAATTCCTTAATTTTTATAAAGTTATATAAAAATTGTTTTTCCGGGTCTTTTAGCCGCACCCTGTTTATATATTTATATACATAATACATATGCGGGTGCACACGTATTTCGGCAGAGGTGGATTTCCTACCAACTGATTTGCAATCTTTTGCCATATATTCTTGTTAAAACGATCTGTTCTGAAATTGTAACAATTTGCTTATCTCTTCATACACTGTATAATACACTTTACGTTTTATAATGGTATCTCATTTTCTTCTGGATGCATATATTCTTTTTGTGGAAAAATGTATAAAAACGAGTCAATATATCTCGATATAAATGAGTATACCTTTTAATTAATTAAATTAAATTATTTAATGGTTTTTGACGGTAACTTAGATTTATCTCCATTGTTGTAACAATGTAACTGCTAAAACAATGACAAAAGTTGGCGTCGAAAACCTATTTTTCAGCCAAACTAGCCAAATCGGGTGTGCATTGTTGTAACAATGCACACCTGATTTTTCAATTCCTACTATTAGTTCGCTCACTCTTTACGCACGCACGCACGCACGCACGCACGCACACACGCACACACATACATATATATATATATATAAAATAATTACTTTCTATTCATCCATTCAAAGTAGGAATTGACTTAAATTTTTTTTTTTATATTACTTGTTTTTGTATTAATTTCATATTGTGTATAACTGAAAGCTCATTTAATTTTTAGAATCAGTTTAATGAGATAATTATACCCTGTCTTACTTTTCTACAATTCTTTATTTTTTTTAAAATCATGAGTGAGTTTGCTGTTTGAAATTCTTATCATCACCTGCAAGTTTATCTCAGCCAACTTGCACATGCATTTACTCTTCTTGATCTTCATGTAAGAAAAACTTTGCTCACAAATAATGTGGACTAAAATGCAAGGGATAGTTTTTCCGCAAATTTTACCTTACACTAAAATTTTTCAGCTGACCAAGATTAGTAAAAGTCGATGTTATAGAATTAAAATTTTCTTTACACTGTGATCTATCTGACTTCCAGTCAGTAAGTTCAAGCCATAGCTCTTCAGGTATTGCATCAATATTAGCAGCAATGGAATAACAAAGCAAGTTTAGTTTAGTCTAAACCAGGGATGGCCAACCCGTGGCACGTGTGCCACAGTGTTGCACGGCTGATTTGTAAGTGTGGCACGCGACGACTTGTTGAACAGTTTAAAAATTTGAAAAGATAATAAATATTAATTTCTTTACTGTTTTATTGAGAAAGTTTGTTGTTTCAGACTAAACAAAACATTAAAATTTATTTTAAATACACTTAATTAAATTACAATAGAAAATTATAATTTATACAACACTCCTTCCTTGTTGTGTTCATTGGCTTTCCAGTGCATTCATGAGATTCTTGAAGAAAGCAATGAACTTCCCGGTGAGTGCACGCTTCTCAAGAATGAAGATAGGCTTGATGATTTAGCTTTTCTTACGGATACTATAAGACATTTAAATACTTTAAGTTTAAGATTACAAGAAAAGGGTTGTTCATTTCCAAACCTAATTGATCATATACTTCCATTGTAAACACGGTCTTGCTTTTTTTTTTGTATCGCTTTTGGATAAAAAACGAGAAACTCATGCACACCTAAAACAACCCGATTTTGTTAGCATCTTCGAGAACTCATCCGAATGTAAAAAATCTACAAATTGAAAAACCACATTAAAAAAATACTGACTGTTTAATAATTATTGAAGTGAAAACTGCTTTAGCGGCGTTTGGCACTTTTTGGTAGGAGAAAATCTTATGGTTTCGCGTCACCGACATGCTCTGACTGGCGCACGCGCAGTGTGCTGTTCGCCTTAGACACTTTTTGGATGGGTGAAATCTCGTGCGTTCGCATCACCGACATGCTTATAGCAGTATATCTGTAGCTATACAGCTGACGTATAGTGCTGTGTATATCTTATAAGTGAAATTGAATGGATTTAGTGAAAAGTTCAATGTGTATATACTGTGCATTGCTCGTTTGTGATTCCGAGAATGGGCAATACATATTAATGGTTGCCGTTTATATTTCGCCTGGAAAATCTATGAGACAGATACAACAATTTTTATTCGAAAATTTGATGATTTATACAAAAGAAGGTTCTGAAATACTCGAAAAAAGATTTGGCGAAAAATATGATAATGTACCGATGATTTTAAGTGGAGACTTCAATATTAACTTTGCAGATGATAAAAATCTACCACTATAATTGATTTTCTAAATGAAACATTTAATTTAAATGTCCAATGACCGAAAACTCAGTACTACAAAATATAAAACGACGATCGATGCGGTTTTTACGCGATATTTAGATAAATTTCAATCAAAAATTTTCCTTTCTTACTTTAGTTACCATATACCTATTGTATCTTTTTTAGAACAAAATGAAATAATTGAAAGTACACAAAAGTCTAAGTATTGTTGAAATTAATGATGACAATGATGCAAACGATTAAAATAATGTTAAAAAACCAAGTACATTGAAATTTAAGTAAATACAAATACTATCCATAAATAATATGATTGTATATTAATTGTTATTTCAATTGAATTGTATTTATGTTTTTTCAGGATCTTGTACAGCGTAATATATAGGAATAGTAAAAAACCATATATATATATAAGCATGTGCATTTAGTTGTTGCTCGGAGTGTCAATAGATGTGAAAATCAGATTGATGTTGATCATTTTAATTCAAACATTATGAAATTTCACATTTTATACTAAAAGTTCTAAGTTTTCACTTCTATCGGCAGTCTCAATAACTACCAATTTTTTTATGATTAAATTTTTCTGGTTACTCATTTTTATTTTATACCTAACCTGACTGAAGCTGAAGAATAAAAATTGTTAATAAAATTTAAGTTCATACCTTTGTCTTATTTATTATATTATTTTTAAATTTCCACTACTTATATAAAATATGTGCTATTTGCGTAAAAATTCCATAATAAGCCTTTAAGTAAAATTTTTTCATCTTTTCATATTCTTTTGTTTGTTGGAAAAGTTTAAAATCGCACGCATAATTTTGTGGCACTCTTCTCGAAAAGGTTAGCCACCCTGGTCTAAACTTTCTTAAAGTCCTGAAATCATCTTGTGACCTCTTCCTCCAAACCCTGAAGATGATCTCTGAGTAGAAACACTTTCAGGTACTTAGTTTTTTTTAATTGTGTAAAATAAAAGAGGAATCTTTGATCGCGCACGGGAAAGAAATTTCGGTTCAACGCATTTTTCTGACTGTCTTAGCGGGCCGCATAAAAACTCTTTACAGGCCGCTAGTTGTCAACCCTGCCCTATATAATAAATAAAATATCTCAATATTTAGTTAACTAATATTATTAAAATAGGTTATTTGGTTTATAAGGAATTTACATTCCTTATTCCCCGTGACCCGGCCAGATGTGTGGGAGGAACTAAATGATCAGACGACATGATGAACTTCAATTATTTATTTATCTCTATATTTAACACAGACACAAATAACACTCTAATTAGGATAAATTTGATCAATCAGAGGACGAAGTTGAGACAAGATAGCGTAGGGATAATATATACGATCATGCAAATCTATCTTTACAATAACTTATACAAAGCTTGTTTTAGTTTAGAAACGCGCTAATAATTTAACTCTCTACTTCTACTCGAAGTAAGATCACAGTACCTGAACTCTTGCGATCCTTTAATCGTTTAGACGTGGCCTTAAACACTTCTCCAACAGTGGAACTAAGCACTTTCCGAATTTCCAACTTCTCGCGTCGTACACTGTTTACGTATACGTACTACTGCCGGTTTGCTATCTTTTCATATATTCACTTCACATCCAAGCTATCCTCACTTCACTAACCTTCAGTTCTCACTTCACTAACTCTTAAACTCGCGAATACAGAATATATATATATATATCAAACTTAATTTGCATAATCAAGCTTTCTTTCCTCGGAGAATTTGGTTGAACAAATGATGGCCCAAGGGGTTAGTGGAAGAAACCGTATAGATCCGTCACAGGTTTTCGAATGCAGTACATACGCATCTCCCAAGCAAAAATTTTACATACAAATTTGCTATCAAACTGCACTAACTAACGTAATCTTTTCCCTTTATAATTTGCATTTATATGAACTCTCAGTTACTTAACGTATCAAATGTGGTGCTTTGAAAATATGATTCGATGAACGGATTTAAGCGGAAAGTAATTCCCCCAACTATTTCAAACGTTCTTCCAGAGCTATGGTAACGTTAATTGCATTTCCGACGTTATTCGCTTGAAATGACAGAATACGAATTGCCGTTTTCCTGTCTCGTGTCATTCGAACCACGTGAATAGTTATAATACGGTTAACGCACCACTCGGTGCTCTAACTAATCCTTAATGTTATTCACTCGCTGTTTATTGAGACATAATTTTATCATCCACTGTTGTGTGTTTAACTGATCTTTAAGGCAGTGTTTCGAATAGGATATTTATAAATGTTCCCTATCATTTATGAGTCTTGGTAGTTCTTCGTCAACAAAGGCTTGATATAGATTTACTGTAGAGCACTGCTTCTCAAATTTTCAATATTTGTGATTCAATTTTCAGTCTTAATTTTCTTACCACACCCCTATACAATAACAATGTGTTAAATGCAATAAAAATGTAACACATTAAAACTACAATACGACTTCACTTATAAACCATACAAATTATCAAGATGAGTATTAAATTTTGTTTATGTTACTTTTAAGTAATAGATATTTTAAGTTACTTTTAAGTAATAGATATTTTAAGTTACTTTTAAGTAATAGATATTTTAAGTTACTTTTAAGTAATAGAATAAGTAGAGAAAAATTTTTCAGTGACTTCACTTATAAACCACACAAATTATCAAAATGAGTATTAAATTTTGTTTATGTTACTTTTAAGTAATAGATATTTTAAGTTACTTTTAAGTAATAGATATTTTAAGTTACTTTTAAGTATATAATAGATATTTTAAGTTACTTTTAAGTAATAGATATTTTAAGTTACTTTTAAGTAATAGATATTTTAAGTTACTTTTAAGTATAATAGATATTTTAAGTTACTTTTAAGTAATAGAATAAGTAAAGAAAAAATTTTCAGTGGCTTCATTTATAAACCATACAAATTATCAAAATGAGTATTAAATTTTGTATATGTTACTTTTAAATAATATATATTTTAAGTTACTTTTAAGTAATAGAATAAGTAGAGAAAAATTTTTCATTAAAAGGTTTAATATCAGAAATTGACACTATGTTTTTTTCTCCATATTTATATTTTTATCTCTTTCTAATTTTTAAACTGGAACACAGATAAAGTATAAATATTAAAAAAAACACATAGAGTATCCAATTTCTAATATAAAACCTTCCTCTGAAAAGTTTTCTTTGCAAGAGAAGATCATGGAACTCAAGAGCAATTATTAAACTTGTTCTTAATTTATATATAGTATTGTTAAACTAACAATCCCAATTAATAAAAATACATTATCACAAATACTGATAAATTTAATTGTATATTAGTACAGTGTAAATGAGTATTTTATTGTCTCAGAATGTATATTTTGTTTTGTTGTCTTTCAGTAAATTATTACTTTTTTAAAAGTAATCTTTTATTTCGAATCTTTTAATTTCATCTCTCCACGTAGGATTATCATCCCCCCAGGGGGCGCACCCCACAGTTTGAGAATCAGTGCTATAGAGATAGGTTTCAGCAAATCATGTACATTAGTTTTTCAAAGTAAAGTTTAATCAATCCTTTGAGCCCAGTTTAAAAGCCAATGGACATCCAAATATGATTTTTATTATTTTTTGTTTGCTAATTCTATGACACAGTGATTCTCAACCACTGTGTTGTGCCACTTTCGTGTGCCACCAAATTCTTGAAAAAAAAATGTGCCACCAATTTTTTAAAAAAATTAATTGTACTCTGAAGAAAAAAACAAACAGAGCCGTATTATTTGGCTGTTTTATATAAATAAACCCTTCATAAAATTGTTATTAACCATTTGACTACACTAGAGGAGAGAATAATTCATTACTTTCCAAATTTAAACATAAATGGGTGCATTTGTATATAAATTAACTTTGAATGAAGAGGAAGATTTAATTTCGCTCTGCAATAATCAAGATTTAATTTCAAAACATTCGGAAGAGTCAGTTAATTCATTATGTATTAAAATTAGAGCCAATTATCCTATAACAGTCAAAAAAGCTTTAAAAATATTGTTATAATTTTCGATATCTTATTTGTTCGATTTTCAGCGATAAAAAATATAAAAAATGGAAAAAAGATCGAGACTTTTAAATGTAGATGACGAAATGAGAGTGGCATTATAGTTTTTATTACCAAATATAAACGAAATTTTCAAAAATCATCAAGTCGTCAGCCATTGTCGTCCTCATGCTCTCTACTATCCCCTCTCTAAATTTGTCAGTCGAATTCAGCAACATCCTGTATATTAAAGAAATTTATGGGATAATCAGATCGAAATATTAATAAAAAATACTCTTTAATGTTGTTGAATTTGTCTATTTTGTGTGGTGTTAAATTATTATTTCAAAGTATATAGATTAAATATAATATTTTTACAAATAAATATGTGCCAGTGGCTATACCACAGACGGTAAATTTGTTATACAGAATGCAAATGTGCTTATCTTATCATAAGAGCACTATTTACTTTATTATAAGTAGCTAGTAATAACAGTTCGGCTTCCTGTTATGCGTGTCCGAATCCAAAAATTCAACTTCTTTTGTGTAAATAGTTGAGGTGAATAAATTAAAGACAACATTTGTTTAAAATTCCTTATTTTCACCAAAAAGAATCAAATCATCTATATAATGGCAAAGAAAGTAGGGTTCATTTTCAATATGGTCTGTTTTTAAAATATTTAAATGAAGGTTAGGCAAGCAATTACTAGCAGGGACACCCTGAGTCAAATCCCTTATTTGCTTATAAAGATTTTGAACTAAAGCACTGAAGTTTAATTGTAGTATAAGTTAAACGAGTATTTTTAAATTTTTCTTATTTCATTGCATTATATAAATAATATTATTTAAGCATATGAGAACTCTCTCAGAATAACTATTTATATAAAAAGGCTTTATTAACTTTCAAGGCATCCGAATAGGTTCGGAGATCAAATTTTTGAAAACTGATTTTCAAAAGAATTTTATTGTTTTAAAGAGCATATAGGTTTCAAAAAATAATAATTAAATTAATAACATGTATCACCCCTTGTTTTTTTTAAATACTACTTTTATATAAAATTTTAGTAACATTTTCAACGTTAGGAAAAACAGCATAAATAATATTAATTTCATTGAACGAGATGTGACACAAAAAGCGAGTCTAAGTGTGCAGTTTAAAAAAAGAGTGGAGTTGGCAACCACACACTTCCTCTGTCCGTGTGGCCAATTTCGACTCAACCAATCAAGTCAGTTGGGAGTACCGCGTCATTGAGTAAACACGTACAACTATATTCCGCCGCAAAAATGTCTAATGTAAAAACTGAACACTGAATCAATATCAAGTTTCTAGTGAAACTTAAGAAATTAGTTATGGAAATATTTCAAATGTCAGCCGATACTTATGGAGATAAAACTTTGTCTTTCGCATATGTGTTCGAATGACTTAAGCGGTTTTCAGAAGGAAGGGATAGTGTGGAAGATGGTGAATATTCCGGACCCCCAAGGTGAGCGATTGCAGACCAAAACATTGTCATAGTTTGTGATGTGTTACGGGGCAACCAAAAATTAAGTGATCGTGCAGTGAAGAATGTGTTCAGTTATTTAGAAGCACATTCCAATGATGAAATGAATAACAAAATGAACGACATCGAACGATTTGATGCTAAAAAAGGCAATGCATAGAACAATATATCAAACTATTTTCTAAAAATTCAAACAAAGTTTTTTTTTCTCCAGAGAATTTGAAAAAGTCTTGTGAATGTTTTTGTTTCCTTGATTTTTGTAAAATACGCATATATATACATATCTATGTAAATAAAATATACTCTAATAAACTTAATTTTTTTACATGTTTTTTGCAATATCCTTTAACACGAAAAAATATTCCAGTTTCTTCAGTCTCGTGTTAAGCGATTTTCACTATATTTTAAGTTAAAGTAAGTACTAGAAAAACTACTTAAGATTCTCTAGTTCTATTTATTATATTTCTTCTTTTTCTTTAATACTTACATTTCTTTCTTTTCTAATTGTCGTAACTAGGGATTGCAATACCGGTATACCGGGATACCGAATACTAGTACTTTGAGCCATTTGTACAATTTTGTAATACCGGTATTCACAAGTTTAAACACCATTTTTTCGGTATTTACTTGAAGTTTTTTATATTGTCTTCACTATATGTTCAGGGATCATCAACATAGCAAAACAGTACACGTTTTTGTTTTTGTCTCGTTAACGGGTGAAATTAATTAGACTGTGTATATAAAGTTGCGTCGTACAATCAGGAAAAGTGATAAAATATGTGAATCATCCAAGGAAGCGGGCCAAAAATATCCTATTACAGCTCAGAGCTTTACTGCACATTCGTAGTCTGATATTCGTATCTGGGAAAACAAGGTTGTAGTTGAGATGAAAGTGTGTAATATTTCGATATTTTTTAAATTGGTTTGTTTGTTATTCACATTGTATATGCATATCATACTTTAGGGCTCAAAATATTTTTCAGATTCATTATATATATGCTCATAAATAACAATCCACAATAATGAGTAGAATCACTTTAAAGAATATAAAAAAATAGTTCATAATATTTCGGTTTGGTTTCCTTATTTATATGATAAAAAGAATATGGTGGCACAATGTAAAATATGTACAAGAGTTATTAATGAATGGAATGAGTGGAGGAATACAAGCGGACTCTATACACACATTTAAAAACGAAACACGATACAAATTTGTTAAAGATGAAAGAATCTAATTGCGATGAATGTACAAATTTAAGCACAGTTTCTATGCCAAGCCATCAGGGATTTTAGATTATTTTGAAGGGGAAAAAAAAGATAATTTGGATGAAATAATAAGTAAAATGATAGCATTAGATGATGCGCCATTTAAAGTGTTTTGCACTTCTACCGAATTAAGAAAATCACTATCCGCCAGAGGTTTTAAAAATCTATCAACATCGATTAATACTATAAGCTATAGTAATGGTGTTCGCAATTCTTTGAAAAACACGAGCTAATATAATTAAAAGTAAATGGTGAAAAATTTAGTCTTATATTTGATGAATGAACGAGTGTAAGAAATAGACAATATTAAAATATAAAAATTCATTCAAAAAACATTTTGGGTATATAAGACTTACACATGTCTCGGGAAGTATGCCAGCCGAAAAATGTGTGTAAGTGCTTAAATCTAAATTAGCGAGAAACATATAGAATATATCCCTGAAAGAATATATTGTATCCTTTACGTTTGATGGAGCAACAGTTAGAAAAATAGTTGGAAAGTTGATTGGTGCAAATCAGCAATTATGTTGTGCTCATGGAATTCAATTAGGAGTAATAGATGTATAAAACAAAAAAAAAATTAGGTACAGAAGAATCCAAATACAGTAGTTATAGAAACTTCAGATTCCGACTTTAAAGAGAGTGAGAGTGAGACTGACAATGAAGGAAACCAAATGGTGTTGTTGAAGATATTTTCAATGAGATGAATAATTATTCATCCATAGTAGCTATATAATTGATGAAATTTGAAGAGTACTAAGATTTTCTCTAAATACAAAATGTATTACAAAATTATATAATTAACTGAAATAAAAACAGAATATATTAATGGTATTAATTTCTCAAAACAGACAGGCAATTTAGCTGTGAGTGGAAGACTTTTGAAACTGAAGTCAATCAAAGGCAATGATCAGCAAACCTCAAATTAATTTTGCGATAGTAATTCAAATTAATTTTAGAACCATCAGCTCTTCCAGCCATGACTGGCTGTGGGGCATTGTGTCAGGGTGGTTCTAATTTATTAACAATACTAATGTAAATAAATTTCATGTTTGCAATCTCTGAAAGAAGGCACACCACCATCCCAAGAATTATATTTTTATGAATCTCACTGGAGAAGATGTAGAGTAGAAAATATACTTTCTTATTTACATAGTATGTGATTTTAAAATGAAAAGAAAGAGACTAAGCAATTCATTTGAGATCAGGACAGTAGAATTTTCTTAAAATATTTTATCCACAGTCTATCCACATTCAAATTCGGTGAATTTCAGAAGATGATTATGAGACTAATGTCGACAGTGATAATTCTCTTGAACAAAAATTAAATTAGAGTAACTAAAAATTCCTAATAAATCAAAATGTGAGTACAGAAATCAGCTATACCCAAAACCATTCGAAGAATCGATTTGGCATTTGGGCTAGAAGTTGATAAATACTTAGGAAAAGAATATGACTTTTTGACATACTTGTGCCACAAATAGCTAGATCCCAAAAGCGTTTTTCGACAGCTGGTAATTTCTCCTTGGGGTATATTCAGTTAATGGCCATTAGTTAAGGTATATTTTAATGTATTTAATTTATATCCTGTTTGTAAGCACTACACCAGAAGAATCAAATGATCGTGAACTTTGTAACAAATATCAGATATAGAACCTTAAAATAGTAAGAAGTTCAGTACCACATGCATGTGCTCTCCAGCACCTCAGCCTGTCTGCTGAAAAGCGTAAATAGAAGGCTGTAGGACATTAATAGTAATAGTGCTAATTTGAATATTTAGTGGGAACAATCCTGTGCTTCTGAAATGGGAAAATTGTGTCTTTGAGTTTGTGGGGAGATTATGTGGCCTTCGAAAGTTTTCTATCTTTAACCTGGAGCTCGTGTGCAGCAGAACAGTTCCACACAGTGATGAGAAATTTTGAAGCAGTGGATGAGCAGCCTGACCAACAAGCGCTGGCAGTGGTCGGTGGAAGATGACGTGTCAGCGTGATGATCGATGCCTGTTCACCCAGGGCCTGAATGACCGTAAACTGCCTCCAGGCAGTTGGCGTTGTCTGCCACATATGCCCACTAATGTCGGCTATTTAATCGACGTCTGCTGCCATCAGTTGTGGTAGGATCCCCTCATGGAGATATTGACGGCTGCGTCTGCAATGAGCTCGAAGCGCAGAGCCTGGTAGATAATTGGCGCAGTTGTCTTTTCGTGAATCACCTTCAATTTGTGGAGCATGATGGCGGCGATCGTGTTGGGCCTATGCGGTGACGCTGCCTTAGAATGCGTTATCAGGCGGCATAGTGGCTTACTTTGGAGATGATGGATTGGTGCGATTTCTATCTTGGACGATCAATTTACTGCAGTTGTGGTAATCTCATTATCAATTACGTCCGTAATTTTCTAGCGTAAAGTCGATTCAGGGCATCCCTGGAGCTATCTTTCCAGCAGGATAATACTCTGCAGCATGTTGCAAGGCTGTTCGAGACCTATGTTCTATTCTTGGTAACTTCTTCTGGCAACAAAAGACAGACTTTGCTGCGCACATACAAGCAATATAAATTTTCTTCCTATTGAACATTCAAAATCTGTTTCACTCATACGTCATAAGCCTTTTACTTATTGCAGTGCGTGTGGTTACCAAATACCGATTTCAGTTGTACGTCGTTTATTCGGTAATTCCATTTTAAATTCTGATAATTCTTAATGAATTGTGCATTTTACAAACAACGAATCTCCCTGAACTGAATAGTGACATTTACTTTTTATTTGCATCCAATAGATGGTCTTCTACATTTTTATTGAGTCTATATACTGCTATAACTTAAAATTACGATATTTTATGATACAGAGTCTATATCTAATAAAACCAATAAACAAAATAAACCTAATACTTATACTAAAATTTTCTGTGTATTAAATTAAAATACTGCAGATACTGTTGTTAGACATTGGTCATAATTCAATCCTAGTCCTCTTTAACAGCAAAACACCTTTTAAACAATCAGTTAAATAACCTTTACACATTCTTATAGCTTTTCTCCTTGGCCTTTATAGACATGTTTGCTTAGTAGATGGATAAACATATATTGGAACATCATTTAAAGTACTACTTGGAGCTTCTTTATCATAATCATTTGTATTAATTTTAAGACAATGCTTTGAGCTAATCTTAATACAAATTACCGAGAAAACTATTTATTTAAAAATGTTTTATTCATTTTATTTTAAAGACACTGCAGCCTTATAATTCTTTTCTTAAGGTATTTTTTTGCACAAATTTCCACGAAAGATGAATTAATGTAAAACTTTTAACCGCACTTCAATTAAATATAGGATTTCCTCCACATAAATCTAAATATTTTAAAGTGCGCTCAAACATTCAAGTTACCTAATTAATTCCTAGGGAAAAATGTCTCTAGAAGCTTTTCCCAGTTCAAATTGTAGCTAATCATGTATTTAAGAGATTTTTAAGTTGTTATTCAATTAAATAAAGAGGTTTTTACATTTACTCGCTGGTATTTATTTAGCAAGATCATGGGAACCATTTTCATCATTAATGGTGATTTTTAAAGCGTCTTGGATTTTTCAAAACAAAATAAGTAAATTTTTCTTATTTATCTTCTTTTTAAAAAGTTTTTGATATCCAAAGGATTTTATCTAATATATACCATGATAAATGATGTGATTCTTTTGTTTTGCAATATAGATATTTCTAGTAAAAATGAAACATATTTAAATGTAACTTATATTTACATGGTTTTTAAATAGTTCTACTAGAAACATACCAGGCAGACCCAAACTGAAATCAGAGATTTTAAGGTAGTGTTATACTTGAATGTATTTACACATCACTCTTTATTTTATTACTTAAGTTAGGCTTTTAAACAACTTATTATTTCTAAGTTTGTACTATATTAACCTGTCAAATGCAAGTACAAAGATTACCTTAAGGTATTTTGCTACTTGTTCAGTGCCAATTGCGGCAGTATTAGTATAGGATATGGAAGCCAAAATGGCTATGATTCAGACTCATGTAGCTGGTATTGTCGTCTGGAGCTGAAACCTTATAGATGAAGATCAACAGTGTAAGATAAGATGATGCCCGTGAGAACCCAGGCTGCAGATCACTTAGCTGTCTTTTCTTTTCCATGCATATGTGCAGGACTGATTTCCTTCTCTATCTTTGAGTTAGCAATTTAATTCTCGTGTGGATTATTAGTGCTAAGGTTTTATGAGCTTGTCCGTGGTACTGAAATGCACTTCTCGTGGATTTTCTTTGATGGTAGGTACTTTCATCAGAGACTTGATGCTTGGGTCTTACAGTATTTTATAAGAACAGGATTTGCAAGGCAATGCTGAGATTTATTTGCTCGAGAAGAATGTAAATGGAAGGTATATAGCCCAAAAGCCATCTTATCTCCATGTTTCATCGCAATGCTGGGAGGCCAAGCCTGGCATGTTCAAAGATGGATGACTTCAATTCAATCTAAGAGATATTCCAATAGATCTGGTGAATAGCCCTTAACCATCTACCATGTGCCATGAGACGTATAGAGAAACAGTTGCAGTTCGTCTTGCTGGTTGACTATCTCATACATCTTAAATGTCAGATTCATTATTTACAGGTCCTTTCTGCATGCTCTGCCGATGTTGGGTGGATGCTGGCCACATTTCGCCGCTGCCATACTAAAGGCTTGAAGTGGTTACATTTATCGCCTAGGATAGAACTCAGGACTATGAGTGAGGCAGGC
>BMAO01002094.1:0-17605 GCA_019973975.1 Trichonephila clavata
TAATATGCTTTGCATAATTCAATCTAGTCAAGAGTTCAAGTAGTTAAATTCAATACACAGTTAATATAAGTAACTGCCAAATTTGAATGATAGAAAGAGATGGAATATCATTGGTAGACTTGTGTTGGCGCATTTTTAGTTCAAATTGCTTAAAAGTTAATATTTTTAAGTATTCCTTACCTTGTTTGCAAATTACAGAAAAAAGTTTAGTGAAACTAACTTCGTGAACAAAAAACTCATCAATGCCGTTCAAAATTCATACATAGTACTAAAAATTTAAATTTTTCCATTTCTCTGCTGTTTCCGTAAATCCATCTTTGCATTGTGTTGATTTAGGGTATAGAACTGAAATAGAGTATGTACTGAATGATAAATTAATCATAGCTTAAGAATTTTAGCGTAACAAAGCTAAGACTGAAAAAAGTTGTAATTGAGGATAAATATTAGTCATGTGATGCTCATCAACTAAATTTAATTAAAATAAAAATGGCATACTGTTTTTTTCCATAATATAGTTAGCTTGGTGATACTTGGTGTGAAGTCAAAAGTGAAATCAGAAAGCTAATACATTAATTCAAATCTGAATTGGTAAAAAACATTTTAGATCATGCCTATATTTTAAGAAGTTATGTATTAATGTGGCCTTTTTATACTATTAAGAGTAAATAAAAATCACTCAAATCGAAAAGTAAATGTAAAGTATTTCTCGTCGAATATATTAAGTTTTATTACTATAGCAGAAAATTTATTTTCATATCAATTGACGTTTATCTTTTATACAAAGTAATCGAAAATAGAATATTCCATTCCCAATGCTTACTGATTATCTATGAAAGCGGCTTATACATGTAATTTATATATTTAATGAAAATAATTAGCTTTCTGAAACATGGGCTTAGTGAAAAAAAACCTACTCTATATTTTAGTTACTCCGTAAAAAAAATATTTCCACATTTTTCAACTCCTACATTTTCTAAATTAATTAAACCTTGCCGTTTCTTTTAGTGTACTACTATCTAAATGAGAAAACACTTACATGCCCTTTTTACGTAGAGTATTATTATGTATAATTTTTGTTTTTATATTACTGTTGAATTAAGAAATTAAAAATGCAGAAAATTTGAGAAATAACAAAGTACTCTTCTTAAAATTGATAGTGTACTTTGAATAATTAAATATTACTTCAGATTCAGCTGAAGTGTTTTTTCATAATTAGTCGTACATAATAAATAATCATGCCGGATTTGTTGAAATTCATATTTTTACTTTCCTCGAATTATACTCTTAGCAAGAGTATGAATTTTTAATAGAAACAAAACATTGACCTGTTTGTGTAAACGTAATGTTTCATTGTTTGCAGTTACTTTTTTCTCAAAAAAGATTACAATTATATATATTAAATTTAATTAAAAAAATGCTCCATTACTAGAATTGTGGAATTATTTGCTTCCATACGATATTTTGGAGTACATTGTTAAAGCTGGCATGGATATATTGTAGAGTAAACCACGAAAAAGAGCACCAAAATGTATTATATAATCCAAGGCAAAATTATTTTATTTCATTTGTGTCAGTCATTGTTTTTACAAAATTGAAATACTATTTACAACAAAAATACCATTTATCAGGGAAGATTATTCTGATAAAAATTATTTTTAAAATTTCTTACTTTTAACCCGGCACTTCAAACTTCTGTTTTTACCTTAAAATTTGAATAGAATATAGAAAAAAAGAAGAAAAGTCGGAAATACAATATGCTTATTACACTTTTCACACGTAAATTTAGTTTTTCTGTTCTTTTTATTACGGCATTCAGTACATTGTTTATACACTCCTTTAATCTTCTTCGCGTGTCGAGTGCATGTTTTTACTGTATCTGAATTTTCTTTTTTTTCATAGAAAGCATTGCTTGATGGTTTCTACATTCTTTACATTCTGTAAATCGAATCCAAACACTTCAGAAATCAGTGTCTGTCTCAATGTTTAGTAAGTGGTTTTTGAAACTTAACAAAAAATTAGTGCATTTATTGTCAAAGTTCAACACACAAAAAACATTGTCATAGGCTAACCAGATAACATTTTTTGCCATTGAATATGATGTGGTCATTTTATCAAGGGCGATAATTACTCTCTAGTTAAATTATCTGGATAGAATTTAGTAGAGAATCATGCTTGCTATTATACGCTTCAACATTCGATTCTTCCTTATCATTTCAGCAATGATTTTTTCTTCATCTGGAAATACTGTTTACTATATCTATTAAATACTGTATCTAATAAATTACTTAAATATCACATTTCTTCATCATAATGAAAATGATACACCATTGTATAAGAATATTTAAAGCGGCTGATGCATTTAGAACTGTAACTGTGATTCACGCGCAGGGTATGACATACCCGAAGAGGTGGTATCCAAAAATATACTTTAGAATTCGCCTACAAGCTAAAGGCGAATTCTAAAAGGATATTACCCTAAAGTCAGCTACATGAGAAACTATTCATTTTCCTAAAAAGGTTTAGATGGAGTTTTGAAAAAAGTTAGGTGGTGGAAATGACATACCCTGCGCGGTGAAGTGCTGGGTTAAGAACAAATAAAAATTCAGAAAACGTTTGATGCTTTAAGATATCTAGTTCATTTTCAACACTAGCGAAATATTCATTCTAAAGTTATTCGAGAATAATGCACGCATAAGGGCTAAATTCAATAGAATGCATAAAATAATTTATATATATTGCTACTTTTTTTAACCTCATAACTGGTTTGCCGGTAAACCTCATGGGCTACCCAAGGCTGGCTGCAACCGATTTGCCGGTATGCTGTACGGGCATTAATATTTTATTCTATCTTTGATTTGCCAATATTTTTCATTCTTACAGAGATATTATTAATACTAATGTTTTTAAGAAATATGAGTTTATCCATAGTACTGAAAGACATTCATCCGGATTTTTTTTTTTATATGAAGGCAGGAATTTTTCATTGAAGGTCGGAATTCAGATTCTTGAAAATATTCCATTAGTAACAAGGATTAGCAAAGCAATGCGCAATTTATTACATGCGAAGAAACAAAAATGAAAAGATCATCCAAAAAGCCGATATTATCTCTGTCCCATTGCAATATATAACTTAGAATTACACATCATGGTTCAAATTGTGTATGTATATATATATGCTGACACTCAAAGCCCCAACTGTTTGAAAAAAGAGGCATGGACGTTAACATTGTTTCTGAGTATGAGAATAATTCTTTTAAGTTATATGAAACGTTTTTTGTAGCATGCAGAATGTGCATACAAAAAAAAAACATTTAGAGTTTTTTTGTTCCAAAATTATAAAATAAAAATTTATTGTGAAAACTTAAAAATTCAAAATTCAAATAAAATTCTTCTATTTTGGTTCTGTTCTATTTTTTCTGATTAGTGCTATGCTTAGTTCTATGCAAAAGATGTGAACTTTTATTAACATTTTGGGTAAAAGATTAACCACTTAAGAGATTAATAATACCTTGTTATCAGCAAATTAAGTCATATTCGAAAATTAATTCCTAGCATAATTTTATAGGAATCTTCCTGAATCCCCAAAATAAGTCGTAGTTTCGATTGTCGGTCAGATGAGGCTTTGTATTGCCTAAAGATCTAAGGTAGTTCTCATACAAATTCGAGTTTGACTAACAATATCATCAGGTAGAATCTCGTAAGAAGGACAGTATTTCTCCAAATTTTTGATAGTTCTATGAGCAAGCAATTCTAAGTCCCTTAACACATGGAGACTAATGGCTTCATTAATAACAGAATGAAGAGAATTCTTCGTGAAAACAATATGAAGTTTATAATGAAAAAGCAAAGACTGGATAAAATAGTTTTGAGTAAATTTCCTACGAGCAGGTTTGATGTGCAAATTATGATCATTCGAAAGGAGCTACTATATTTCTCGGTGTGATGAGATTTTGGTCTTACTCGTAAAAGAAATTCAGTCAAAGGATATTAGGTTGGAATTCAGAAATTCGGAATTTAACATGATTTTCCAGATTTTTTTTTACTTAATTTTTTTTAACGTAGCACCTTGAAGCTATACGATATGCTACTCAGGATGAACGCTTTAATTCTGAACCCAGTTAAAGGACTGATGATATATTTTGAGCTCTGTCATCTCTCTGTCTCTTAATTTTCCACTGATTTTACAGAAGGAGACAAGATTATTGTGATTAAATGAATGAAAATTTGGGCAAATAAACATGTAAAAAATTGTAGCTCGTGAATGTAAATAGATCTAAATAATTATTTATGAGAAATACATAAAACTCCTTGAAAATAGGTCAATATGTTTTTTTGAAGTAAAACATTGCTTAAGATCATGTCTTTTTTCCAGGGAAACACATAATAATTTTTATTTTGTTACTTAACTTTCACGTGTATACGATGCGTGAATTCAACTCAAAAAGACCTCGTGTCTCTAATGAATAAAAATAACAGAAATAAATTTACTATAATCATTTCACCGTCGGTAATTATTTTGCAACTATTCACATTCAACTAACCCAAAATTATTAATTTGAAAGATAACAAAAGAATAAATAATAATGGTTTTATTTTAAAATTATTATTTAAAAATCATTTATTTAAAATTTTTGCAGAATCTTCATCAAACATTTTGACATAATGTAATTTTCATTACTGTAAACTTTTCTTCATATAAATTAGGTTTACTTGAAAATGCTTAATATATCTGTGCGAATTTTATTAATCATTCTATTCAGGTCGTATAATGTATTATGACCAATTTAAGTTTAAATTTAAATTGATTAACTATTTGATTATTAAAATAAAAATTTATAGCAAATGCCCAGTCAAAATGACTCGGAGGGCTTGAATCAAAAAATATCAAATGTATACTATTTCTCATTACTTAATGTAGTTTTAATTCTTTTAAATAGATTTGTGACCTTTTTATCTTATTTATTGATGTACTAGCCATTACCAGTCTGCTTCGCTGAGTATTTCATAAAGTATATGAATATATACTGTTTACATAAATAAAAATTATTGATATTTTATCATTAAGATTCGGATGTATTGAAAAATATTTTTATAATTCTTAATTTAAAAAGGTCGGAGCCTCTAAATAATAATTTCTAAATTTGTAGTAGAATTACATTTTACTCTCTCTCTTGTAACACTCTCCCAATTGGATTTCTACAAAACCCATATTAACTGGATCTGGACTCAATAAAATAAACACGATTGCCAAATTTCTAGTCTAAATCTAAAAGAACAAAAACGGATTTTTCTTTTATCAAACAGCTAGACCAATCTTTTTGAGAGTCGATTTCTGTCTGCTTGTTCAACAGACAGAAGATACAATACATACCAAGCCCAGGAACAGACATACATACCAAATTTCATTACTATAGGTCTAGTAGTTCGAAAATGGATATTTTTTATCGATACGCAACAAAGGATTCTCTTTCTCCCATAGAAGTTGATTTACGTGGAAATCCTTTCTTAGCAAATTTCCATTCAATAAATGTACAATGCATACTAAATTTCAAATCTGTGCGTCTAAAAGTTCACCAATGGGAAATATTTATCTCTAACACCTTTTAAGTCCTTGCAAAACATTTTTCCCAAAACGATTCCCAAAACATTTTTGGAGCGGATCTCTACTCCAAAAAATTAGCAGGCCTAACAAATTTCTAGCATATAGATGTCCAACAGCTCAAAAACGGTAATGCATGTATCTTTAACGTCCCTTAAACCCCCTCAACACCCTCGAGGTTTCATTTTTTGCTTAACCTCCTATTGTAATTTGTGATAAAATAATTGGATATGTATTATAAAATTGTATATTGTTTCATGGTACATTAATTAAAAATACGTAAGGTTACTTATAACAGTAATAAAACATTTTAAATATTATACGTAATTATGTGGAATGATTCTGATTATGTTTGATTTTTATTCATGTCGCATTATGAAGCAACATGAGGTCTATTGGCAACAACGGACTTTATAATTTTGAACCACCGTCAAGTGACTGTGACAAGAATGACGTCTAATCTGGTGCCCTCTAGCTTCCACACGTTGTTACTGATCAGAATGTAGAACTCATTCCACAGCTTCGAAGTATATGTTAAGGGACATCTTGTTCGAAACATGGTTATTCAACTGAATAAAATGTGAACATTGAGCTCTAAATTTCTAAAATCAATCGATATTTGCAGGGCTTCTGATTTACCATTTCACTGATTCTTCTGTTAAACTACGTGTCCTTGAAACGTGTTAACTGTGTTGAGATATCGCCTGATGTAATGTTTACAATAATCTATGAAACCACTTCTCAATAGGATATACCCTCTACCAAGGCCTGTATCATCCCTGAATTGACTACAATTTTAACACATATGGCTGGAAATCATTTCCTCTACAGTCCCTTGATCGCAAAACATAAAATATTATTTGATTCTATTTCTGAGGTGATTAAAAATGCATTTACTTCAAAATATGTTCGATAGGAATTGGTTACATCTTTCAACTTAATATAACGTTTAATTTGTCACACCACCTAAAGCACAGTAGCACCTCAATTATATAAACACTACATAATTTAAATATAGATAGGGATGTAATAATTTTAAACTGTGCACATGATATACGTAAATAAGGGTTATCAAAGTTATATGAATGAAAATTTTAAGTAAAAATTTCCTCAGTTTAGATAGTTATACGTAGCTAGAGCTATTTTTAAAACATCAATTATTTCAATTTAATTAAATGTGCGAATAATTAACCATATAGATGTGTTATATATAAGAGTTTGAAATGCTAAAAATATTTCCAAAGAAAAAAAGTATAGGAAATCTTTTAAAAAAAATCATTTTAATCCTTCTATACATTTTGGTAGTATAATGTATTTTCAAAGTAAATTTAATTTAATTTACAAACTACTCCAATAAAAATTAAATTACTTAAGTTTTCTTATAATTTTGAAGATTTAAAAATGTATTAGCTAAATTTTACCCAAATCACCAATTTATCTTCCTATGCTTTAACACAACATTTTATATTTTAAATCAAGAATTTATTTAAGTTTATTTGCCCACGCACGCACAAGAATTAAATAATAATGGATTATATTGTATTTTGTTACCAATATAAAGTGAAATATTAAAATTGTAAGCATTAATTAGCGCGATAATTGTGAAAAATTGTATTACTTACTTATCGCGCCTTTTTTATACAATATACAAATGTATTATTCACATTTATTAAATTTGAGTCCAATATAAAGTTTAGAGAAAATGTTTTTCATATTCATAGAAATGTAGATACGTAAAATAAGAATCATGTTCAACGCAATAGTGTTATAAAAATTTAAACAGATGAATTCTTATAAATCATTTAATTAGCTTATAATGTAATTGAATTTGCTTATTATTCTAGATATGATTTGAAATTTAATTATAATTTTCGAATTTGAAAAACTTTTTAATGATGTTGTTAAAGTTACTTAAAGAATAAATCACAAGTAGTTACTTTAGATATGGTTCTTTCTCTATGTCTCTAGTAAATGTATGATTTAAATATATATATTTTTTTATCATTATAATAGTTTTCAAAAAAGTTTTATGCAAGCAGTGAAGTCTTCCTATTTCTCGTTCATCATAATAAAATTCGGTTTGTTCAGTGATCATATTAATGTGAAATGTGTTACACATTCTTCTAAATGAACTTGTTAAGTTAGATTAGGATTGAAAGATTGAAAAATATTTTATTTTCGAGTTCTAATCCCAAATTGTATAAATACAAAAATATATTTGTAATCATTCATCAAAGTAAAATTTTCTTTTTTTTAGAATAAATAATATTTTTCAGAAAAAAATTGTTTTTGGAAAATTTTTTAAAATATAACAAAAAAATTCACACATAAAAATACAGATAATTAATAAACTAATTTGAAAAGGAATATTTTTTTTAAGTTTTCTAACTGCGCCATGATACATGGAGTTCTAAAAATAACGTCGAACTTTGCAAACCTAGACTCCTCGTTGGGAGGTCATAAAAAATGTCCAAAAAACTGTACGTATATGATCCGCAGTTTAAGAGAAAAATGAAAGGGAAAAAAACCTAGTACGGCGTACAAGTCGTTTCAAGAATAAAACACGTATTGCAGCCGTATTTTCAAAGATTTAAAAATGCTGATTCTCAAAGTGTCGGTTGTGTATATCGAGGCAGACTTGACCGTGCCGTAGATGGGATGAGTGCATACGTTTCACTAGCGCGATTTCAACTGTAGTACAAGCAACTAAGTCTATTTGTGTAGTCACTGCACACATCTCAATACACACACACACACACACAAATTCAACAGCTTAAAATCTTGCGATCGTGGCAGCCATAGAAAGGAATCCAGTTGCCAGGATGAAACATATGCAACCAATTGCATACAGGAGCATAGAAATGCGACGGAGCCCGAACATGGACCATCATTCATTCATCATCATTTACCGTGTTTATTTTGTAAACTATGGATGGTACAGGTACACTTCTGGGGGACATTTTTTGCATGTTCCCAATGAGAAATATGGGTGTGTAGAACTTGGGCGCTATTTATGGGACACCCTGTATATCTAAAAAGTTATTTTCTTAGAAAAATCAAATTGAAAAGTTTCGAAAATAAATTGAATAATAATAAAAAAAAAATGCTTTGACTATCCAAGTATATTTTAAATAACAGTAACGCAAATCCACGCTTGTTTACTCAAAATTTACTGGCATTTATTTCAATTTAATATATTTAAACGTTGTTTTCACAAATGCTCAATAAATTCTCTCTGACCAAGGAAATATAACTAAACTACTTACTTTCTAGAAATTTCAAATTTCAGGAATTGTTATAAGTAAAGCAATTGTTTCTCGAGAGATAAAAAAAAGGAAATATTAAGCGAAATCTGAGGATTATTTCTATCTCTAAATATAAGTTAATCATTATTAATCTCCTTGGGGAATCCAGATTTAAAGTTGAAACACGTCAAATGCTTTTATAATAGGATTGCTATTCCTATGAGTAATTAACATACGAATAATCTCGAAAAATCTTTGTATTTCACTAAAAATGTTTGAAAACATTTGATTTAAAAGAATCCGATGCTAGTTTACTTTAAATCATACGATTTCGAAACAATGAAATGTAATTGAAAGAATATTTATAAACCTTTATTCTAAAACAGAACGTCAAGATGCCGTTATTAACTATAGTTTGATATTTTGAACAATGTTTTATCATGCAAATAAATTTCTTCAATTGCCAACAGTTTTTCTCTGCGTAGGAGTATGTTATGATTTTCTAAAGAAACATTTTTTTTTTCTTTTTATGGTTTATTCTCAAATCGTTGAGTATTTTGTATGCGTGCTTTTTTAAAATTGAATAAAAAAAAACAGTGTGCTTTAGACCACACGAATGAAGTAAAACTTCTTTATAGCTCCTTATATGTATGTGATATATAACTTATATGTATGTATATGTACATGTTTATAAGTTTATATATGTATATATGCATAATATATACATGTGTATTTATATACGTATATTAATTTTCTACAAATATTTAAATATATTATGGGTTTTAATCAATTAATTAATATTGTTGAATATATTTCTTATTTTTATTCATTATTTTCATTTTTGGATACATCAGTAATTACTGTGGTTGATTGTAAGACCGAGACAATATGCTTATGGTATAAGAAATAAGATACATATGTTTTCGAATGAAAATTAGAAAGGTATCTAGATAAAAGTGCATCGATTGCTGTTTCATGTCTTGTGGTAGGCTCATTTCGGTTATTACTCTTTTTATTCATTTGTAGTTCTAATTTATCTTGTAGAAAGTTTACCAAGAGTTGTCCATCTTCGGACGCTAAATTAACATTGAAATCTCCTGCTAAAATTCGTAGCAATGTATGATAGTTTTCTCCTAATTCTGCAGAAGCTACTCGACCATGAATCATAAGTCTTTTATATAAAAACTTTATAATAATATTAACTGTGTTATTGGGCGAAATGTAAGCAACTACCGTTATGATATTTGTTCCATCGTGCAAAACACAGTGAGCAGCACATATATCACCAATCGATGATTGACCAATATCGATTTCACGAATATATTGTAATAAAATGTCCATGCTCCAAGTTACTTTATTCGAGGCATCATTCAATTTCTGATGAATTGCCACTCCTGCTGATCTAAGATTTTTACGCTTAAATCTCGTAATACAATTAAAATTCGGGATGTCAACATTTTCCTCGTCATTTGACAAGGTTTTTAATAGAAACAAAAATTCATTCATTCATTCTTTCACTCACTCTTTCACTCACTCACTCAATCACTCACTCACTCATTCACTCACTCATTCATTCACTCACTCATTTATTCACCCACTTATTCATTCACTCACTCACTCATTCACTCCCCCATTCATTCACTCACTCACTTACTCACTCTCTCACTCTTGCCTCTACAGTAATATATAAAATGTATCTCTCTCTTTCTATCTTCACTAACTTATATCTCCCTCCCAACATCCGTTCGCCTCACCCAATTGCACTTTTCGTAACGCTCTCGTCAACCCATTCACCAGCTTACTCCCCAAGTCAAGTGAGCGTAAAGAAGTTTTACTTCAAAAACATTCACCGTTTAAATATTTTTTTACGCTATTTCCTGATTACGTTGCTTCAGTTTTGAAAAAAAAACAACCATAATCTGAGAATCGTAAAATCCGGCATATAAAGCGTACCGCTGTGTAAGGCACACCTATAATTCCAGGTTGCATTTTTAAATATATTTAGGTATATTCGCCGTATAATGCACACCCCTCCTTTTTACGAAGAAACCTGAAATGTACGAGCGTAATGCTCTTATGTTTTCAAGTCATTTATTTCGAGGTATTACTTAAAGCTTCAAAAAAAAAAGAATACTTTTAGAAATACAACCTTTTAAGTTCATTAGGAATAACAATTCATTTCAATAAACGGTATTTCGATATAAATAGAAATCTACTTTATCCTATGCTCCTTTTCTAAATTTTATTTTTGTATTCTCATGTTTATACTCAGCGTAAAACGCGCCCCCGTATATTTTGATATTATTTTTTGTGTTAAAAGTGAGTGTTTTACGTCGGATTTTACGGGAATTTAAAATGGTATAAAAAGTATTAATTCAAGTGCAATTACTACATAATTCGGTTTAAGTGATTTTAATAACTATACAGGGGTATTAATCTCGTAAATATGCTGTTTCATTATGTTTACCTTAAACATTATGAAATATTATAAATTCTTTTTGAAGTAATAAATGAGAAAAATGTAGAATAATGTTGCATGTAGAATTCAATATTTAATGAAGAATTGTAGGCATTGTGGGTTTTCAACAATTAAATCCACTGGCGTAGCTAGTCCTGAGTGGGCCATGTATCAAATTTTATTGAAAACTTTTTTTGGGAGCCCCTTAACATGTTATGCTTTTTTTGCTTTCATTGTTTGGACCCTTGTAGCATGGAGGTCCCCTATCATGGATACGGTCCAATGGTTGGTAGCTACACCTCTGATTAAATCCATGTTTTGAAGTTAAAACTTACAAAAATGCGCCAATCTAAAATTTGAACGTTATTTGAGTACATTCTAGTTTTAAGCTGTTTAAATAAAATAGTAGAAATTTTTAAGTCCAATATGAAAAAAAAGCCTGATAATATTCATACGTAATAATATTTTATTTTCAGGTATGTTAAAATTTTAATTAAAATAAGAAGTGAACTGCCGCTTGCATTGGTGTAAGTGTTTATAAAAGGAATTAGCATTACTAAGGTGTTAAAATTTTTTTTTAGTTCTGAAACTTTTATTAAAACTTAATTGAGCTAATGAGGGCAAGTCAAGTTTAATCAACTATAAATGTTTATAATTAAGGTAACCGATCGTTCTCCTTTACGGGGGACAATCGTTCCCTTATTGGTTGTATCCAACCTCAAAAAGTGTCCTTCTACTTGTCCTTTTTCCAATATTTTAAAATTAATCTGTTAATATCTGTATTCAGAGATCCAAGGCGAAGGTTTTACGCTCCATGGGCCCGTACAGTATGAATTATTAGAAATATTAATTATACATAATCAGACATCTACACTTGTGTAAGAAATTAAGAGAATTTGTGTATTTTATTGAATTGGCATGAAAATAACTGAACTGAATGAAAAACCACTACTTCTAGATAAAAATGCATATCTTGTACGGCAAATATTTAATCGTACACGTGTGTAGGTGGAGCCAGCAGAAAAATAGGCTCAGCTTTATAAGCGCGTGTAAGTTAAGACGTATTTTGTTTGCCAGCCCACCTCAGCGAATCTTTTGGTGTTATTTTGAAGGAATCGGTTCAGTTAAAATGGTAACAATAAAAATGATTAACCACCAACGTTTAGATGATTGAATGAAGTGGCGAATTGGTTGGGAGGTTAGAAACAGGCCAATGTCAAGCCCAGATTTGTAGAGAGTTCAATTTAACGACCAGGCGTTGTGTGTAACTTATGGGATTAGTTCCAGGATTCTTGATGGATCGAGAGAAAGCCTGGGCAAAGTAGTCCAAGAGCCACGAAGGCCAGAGAAGATCGCAATTTTTCTGTTATAGCAAAACCTAACAGCTTCAGCTTCTCAACTCTCTCGTTACTTGTATGCAGCCACAGGAATCCGTGAACCCCAAGGGTGACTCTTTCAAAAAGACTTCATGATAGAGGGTTGTTTGCCAGAAGACCTACTGTTTGCGTCCCGCTCACCTCTACGAACAGGAGAGTCTGATTAACATGGTGCATAAAACATAGAGTTTGCAGTATAAATCAATGACGACCTTTCTGATTACCGATGAGTCTCATTTCAGCCTAAACACAGATTCTTGCCGTACATTCATATGGAGAGAACAGGGACCCGCTACCTATCCTCCAATGTCCGAGAAATCAACGATTATAGTGGAGGAAGTTTAATGGTCTGGGCAGGCATTATTTTGGATGGCCGTATACCTCTCCATATCTTTAATTGAGGCTGCCCAGAGTTCATTTTAATGGACGATAACGCGAGACCACATAGAGCTAGCTCTTCTGGACAACGAATTTCTAGAGAGTGAGGATATTCCTCGTATGGATTGGCCAGTTCAGTGTCCATACCTCAAATCTATACAGCATGTCTAGGACGCTATGGAAAGGGCGATTACAACTCGTAACCCCCCCCCCTGAGAACCATCCAGGAAATGAAAACAGCGTTGATAAACGAGTGGGACCAATTGCTACAAAAAAACTGCCTTATTTCAAGTATGACTTCACGCTGAGAGGCCTGTATAGCTGTAAGAGGGTCCATACCCCTATTAACCCATTTCTTTTGTTTATTCTGCAACCACTGCTTTAAACCTTCGAACTTCAACGTGTGTTATACTCAATCATGTGTGTGTATTGCAATTGTTGAATGGTTATTTGTTTTGTATTGTATCAATGCATGTACATATCAAATTTCATTAAAATCGGGGCAGTAGTTCTAGAGATAATCGATCGTTTGAAAATTCTCTTAATTTCTTACACCAGTGTATTATGCACAAAACAATTCAAAATATTGATGATGAACATATTTCAGCTACACACACACACAGAAGTTAGTATTATTTTGAGCATTTTGCCATCCATTGAAATTTACAATTTGAAGAAAACATTATTCATGTAATAACAAATAGAAATTTGTCAAATCTAGAGGAATAAAATCCGGACTTAAAGGAAAAGTTTACCAAAGAAGTTCAGATTATTTACCAAACATGCTTCCAATACGTCGAAGTGGTCTAAAACAAATATCACATTAAATAACAGTTCTCAATGGTATTTTTCGACTTCATCGCATGCAAATTGAGCAGGTATAGAACCTTGTGTTGAGTGTTTTAGAAAGAAACGCTTGATTTTAAAATCAATGAGCATTGTTTGATTTTGAGAAATTAGAAAACCGAGAATGTACATTTAAATTCTGATAATTTAGAGTAATGGGAAATCAGCATGTTAAACTGATTTACAATGGGTGGAACTTTTTTACCATTTCAAATAGGAACACATTCCATATGAAAATTTAGTTGTTCCTGTTGTGCTGCCCTAGAACTACTGCAGGATTTAAAATAGTTTTTTCAATTGCTAATGATTTTTGAACAAATAAGAAATCAAAATTTAACGTTGATATTTTAGCTACAGCACTTATCGTAAAGTTCAATCTGAAAGATATTTCTTGTTCAAAAATTTCTGATTTTTTTTCAAATGATATATCTGCAAAAAAATTCATTCAATGGGGAAATACGCATTTAAGTAAATAATTAAAAGGAACGTAAACGTAACCAGTGTATTTTTGTTTGACCTATTGAAATGTTTTATACATTTACGATATAATTTTTTTCTTAATTTTTTTTCCTTCTTTTCAATGTAAAGAAAATTGGTCACCTTATTATAATGAAAAAAATATTGTGATCATCAATGAATAAAGATACTTGGGGCTGTGACCCTCCACAACTAGGCTAAATAACTTTTTCAGGAACACTTATAATTCAAGTATAAACTCTACTATATATATATATATATATATATATATATATATATATATATAAGCTAACAATAGCACGTTCAATTGCAATCTTCACTTTTTCTTTCACTCTTGTACTCTATTGACCTAAGTAGTATTTGTAACTAACACATTTATTATGGTTACTTAACAGAAAGAGGTTCTTCAATCATACAATATATGAAAGGTATTCCACCTACAGGATTAGTTGAACATCACTAATAGAACCCGTTACACAAGCTATTTTTAAACATAGTGATTGTAAAATTAGAAAATTTAGCAAATACGATAAAATAAGACATATACGTTGATGAATTCATTACAAACGCTACCAGATTTGTATTTAAGAGTTGCAAATATAAGCAATATTATAATTTCTAGTTGAACATATTTCTAACTTTATAATTCAAACCGATATCAAACTTTAACCTTAACTCAGTGACGCAGCAATCCACTAAGATCAAGGCATACTGTGCCCTTCACAGTATACGTGACCTGGGCTCTGAGGTGCATGAGCAGACGTACTAGTGGTCAGTCTGGCGCGAAAACCTCCAGTGTTAAGTTTCCTAGCAAGCTTGGTACTCATACCTGGTAATCATACTTGGTTCCACTGAAAGGATGAAAGGCTGAGTGGACCTTGCCCAGCCCGGGGTTTGAACATCGGGTTTGTGGTGTGGAAGCGCAATGCACTACTACTAAGCCACTGGGCTTCATATAAACTTGTAAGCAAATGAAAATGAATTCACTAACAGCATGAGATGTTAAAATTAATTAGTTCTCATGGAAGCATTTTTATAAATGAGAAACTTATTTAATTACGAAAAATTAGATTTTTAATACTTAAATAAAAAGAAATGTTTTATATACGTACTTTTTGATTTTTATTTTTTACAATTAATTTGTACTTTTTCAAAAAAAATTTTCACTGTTTTCTAAAAAGGAAAATAATTAAGATTTAAATTATACATCAACATATTCTAACTCCCACAACAATCACACAAATGAAGAATATTTTATGGTGAAAACGTGAAAGAAGATAAGAATAAAACATTTATGTAGTTTTTTACAGACATTTTATCATAAATGCTGAAGTTTTATGATATATATCTAAATGATCTTAAACATTCTTGTAGTCATTTTTCAGTTTCAGGAGAAGTTATTTGTCATTTATCTGATATCAAAAGGGGGGAAAAAGAATAAATAATGAACCTATTTTCTTAAAATAACTATTACTGTAGGGGAAAATATTCTCATAAATCCCAATTTTATTTTAATCCTCTGGAGAGAAAATTTAAGTTATCGCTTGAAAATAACCAATTTATTTCATTATTGCATTCAATACTCGAATGAAATATATTTCTGAGCAAACCTTTAAATATTAACAGCCTTTTAAAAAAAGAATAAGGAATGAATTTTTTTTCATTCTAGCCTCTTTTGGCGTCTTTGAGTGAGTTAAAGGCCGTTGAAAATTTATTGCACTAGCAGAAAGTAAAACGTAGTAAAGCATTTTTACTACTTTGGAAATATTTATCAGTCACTCAAAAATACACTATTAGGATCGTAAGTTTGATGAGTGAGATTTCTAGTATTTCTTCCATTTTTTTACTGTCTGTAAACGGATTTTTATCGATGATACTTTGGGGAATACTGTTTCACTCTTGACGAAGATCACCCTCTAAGTCTTAGACCAGGGGTGGCCAACCCAAATGACCTCACGGGCTACTTCAGAAAAACATTATAATCCCGTGACCACATGAAAATTATATCTTAATATTAGATTTGAACCCATTAAAAACATTTTTCGGAGTGAAAATTTAAAACAATTTGATATATTTATTATAGTTTTCATAGTTTTCCAAGTATAATAATTAATATAATAATAATAATGCAATGCTCAAATAATGTTTAATTTATCTAATTAGTGAGATATTTGTTTCTCAACTCTTCCACTTAATTTTTGCAAGTCGATCTCAGTGCATGTATTTGCGTAACTTAATTGACTACCTGCAACAGGTTGTCCACCTCCGTCTTAGACAGTTACAGGGCCTTGGTCTTGCAGCAACGCTTCGTCTAATGAGTTACAAACATGCTCGATCGGATTATGATCGGGAGAGTATCGCTGGATATTCCATGCGTTGTATTGTTTCAGCTTCAACTTTTATTAATTTAGAAGTATTTCTGTAAATCTAAAAGAAAAAAAAGTTGGTTAGATTTGAGGGAGAGAAATATTATGGAAAGGATAGATGCATTAATACTTCATGTTTGCTCCCAAATCTTAAATTCTGATTATTCAAGTTTCCCTACCTTCAACATCTTTTTTTTCACCTATACAACCCCTTAGGTATAAAAAAAGTCACAAAATAATGCAAATACACTTTTTAAAAAAAATTGTATGTTGTCACTTACTAATCTGTTTCCTTTAGATATGGTTAAAAAGAACTAAAATTGAACACTAAACAAGACGGTAATATCTGAAGCCATTACCCGTTACCAACCCGCTTCGCTGACTATTTCATGGTTTGCTATATATAAGCAAATAGTTATAAAACTAAAATAACTTGTCAATATAGTAAAAAGTATATTAGCCACAAAGTACTATTGGTTGCAGCAGGATTGGCAGAACCAGGATTGCAGGTTTAAACAAAAATTTTGCGGCTAGCCAACCTTCACCTGTATTTGCCAATACTCTGGGCTATAGGGAAAGTAAGAAATGTCAAGAAAGTTTAAATATTACAAATAAAAGCACAATCTATTAATATAAAACGATAAAATTATGCCTATAATAATTACGAGTATATGTAAAATCAATGCTAGAAACAAGTAGCTGAAAAAACAAACCTCTCCACGTGAGTACAGCAATGTCAATTATTCCCGCGCGATAGAAAGGAATATATATAGGTAACATCTAAAGTCTATATATATACATTTAAAAACTCTAAATATTGTTTTAAAATGTATAGAAAAAAACAGTACTACCCAGACATA
>BMAO01002095.1:0-24021 GCA_019973975.1 Trichonephila clavata
AAAAACAGAGAAATCTATCAATAACGCTTCTTAAGCAATTTTAATGTCCCTTGGTGGTCGATTCTCACAAAACGTCAAATTCTCACAAACTCTACCCCATAAAATTCAAGTTCCTACAAAGTTTTAAGTTTATTGGTCCAATAGTTCAAGAAAGTAAAAAAAAATAATATATTTTTATTTCTAACGCCACTTTAGACAATGTTTTTTAGAAATCAATTTTCAAAAAATATCTTTTGTATGGAACCTCTACTCCCTGAAAGGAATGTGTCTACGAATGTGTAGGTCTTTTGTTCAAAAAAGGGAATATTCATCTACATACCACTTAAGCCGTCGTAACACCATTTAGGGATCAATTTCCACAAAACGCCTTCTGTAGTAAGACCGCTACTCCATGAAAAAAAAGTGCTTACTATATAAATTTCAAGTTCGTAGGCTAAAAGTGCAAAAACGAGAATGTTTACGAATAGCACCTCATGAGCCTACCACAGCGCTCCTTAGGTCTCATTTTTTTTTTGCAAAACCTCTTTTCCCTTACAATTATCCATTGATAAATTCATGTGTATTTAAATGTACATTCAAATATGTAACTCGTTTGAAACACAGTTACTTCTTTATTATATTTAATTTCTCTCAGAGTGTTTTGAGAATCACTGAAAGTATATTAAAAAGTAAAGGTCCAATTAACGGGGGAAATTGCCACCACTAGAGAAGTCGCTTCTCAAGTGGTTTCCAACAGCATTTTTTTTTAAACAGGAATTCAGAAGTACGTATGATTGTTCAAAAAATACACTGAAATCCCCCGTAGAAACTACAAAAAATATATCAGTATTTTATCACATACTTATAAGAGTAAATAAAAAGAGTGTTGAATTACAATTTTTGAAAAAATAACTTAAGTGGATTTTTAATTTATGTAAACATATAAAAAATTAGATTAAAGCATTTGGGGCATTGTCAGCACAGAAAGTTTTCTTACAAAGCTTGAAGGCTTAATTATGGTATATCGACACAATGGTTGTTCTATCATGGAAAAAATGAAATCTTTCACAAAAATGAAATATATTCTATAGTTCCTAATTTTTGAGGGTAGAAAATCTTATTTTGTGAAAAACATTATTTAAACAGATTTAAAAATATAAATTTGAGTTCAATAGTTCCAGCCGCTCCAAACTCATATGCAGACCAATTTTCCATCCAAATCGATCTCGTGATCTCAATTCCACCCCTTCTTCTGCCCTTGTTTAGCATGACTCAGAACAGAATCATTTGAAGCCAGTGAAATAGGTTTTATTAAGAGAGAGAGAGAGAAGGATACACTTTTTTTATTTACTTAAATAACTTTGGAAAGCTTTAGCTGTAGGAAATATTTAGCACCGACAACCCTCTCGTTCTCTCGAGTAGTGTTTACTATGCATTTGATAGTATCTACTTTATTTTAAGCGACAATCAACCCTTCTGACGCACAAATATTGGCTTGAACTACCTCCCTTGATGGCGAATTTTTTTAAAAGCCTATTTATTTAAGGGAAGCGTAGTTATATATGTTTCTACAGACGTGAAAGCGAAGCGAAAATGGAGATTATGTATTTTTATTTATTTCAAATACAGCTACATGATGTTTGAAAGTATTATTTGTAAAATTAAAAAAAGGAACTCGCACACACACACAGAGTAAATCGTTTTACTTATGAAAGTAATCTTGGATAGAACTCGCACTTATTAAAATGTATCTAGTGAAGAGGGAATGGACTCAAAACAAAGAATTCAAGATTTCATTTGTCTTTCCTCTTTCATGTTCATGATTTCTTCTGTCACCCCAAACCAAAAAAAATAAAGGAACAAAAAATAAATGTCTGAGAAGTCTAGCCATTTCTTAAAATTCGGAAGCAGTAAAAAGTGCAAATGATTTTTTTTTTTTTGCTTGTTTCCCAATAGTATTTTGACCTAGCATAAAGTATACCTTTTTTGATGCTAGAGTTATAAAGAAAAACAATTCTTATATATATATATAAGGGTTTTCCTTTTTAAACTTCTAATTATGTGTTAACAGAAAACATAAATATGTGGTACATGTTCACTTTGGTCCGAACGAGTTTAACTTTAACTTCGTATTTTTGCAATTCACATGAAGTGAATGAGAGTTTTAATGACGTTGTACTATAAAATAATACAAGGGCTTTTGGTGATGGACCTCGCTATTCTGAACCTCATTCAAGGAACGAGGACGACACCTAAACTGGCAACCCTTCTCTTAACTAACACACCTCACCAATGGGAGAACATTGAGCCAAAACAGATTTAACGTGTATCAGGTCATCCTCACAGCAGGTCTTTAGTAGCACCAGGACTGAAGCCCGTGACACTACGGTCACGAGCTTGTGCAAATATTCAGTAAGCTACCATAACCATCCATTTCAAATTAAATAAGTCACAGTAGAAATTTTTCGCACTAATATTTTAACAAATTGGTTAATATTTTCAATTACAAAATTTACATATTTTATACATTTTTTGGCATATTTTATACATTTTTTTACATATTTTATACATTTTTTCTTACATATTTACAAATTTTTATTTGAAGAAAATTAATATCGTATTGCATTGTTATATAAACTAATGTGTGTGTGATAGAAATATTTCGTAAATAATACGTAAATACATATATAGTATAAAGAAAATGGAGTCACAGTGGGAAAAAATCTATAACTTACCCACTTTTATGGGTACGCACACACTGTAAGGTTCTCAAGCTTCTAATGCTCCAAATCAACTGATATTCTTTGCTTTTAATCAGGCATGTCATACTCGCGGCCCGCCAATACCTAGGTTGCGGCCGCGGAGACATTTTACAAAATTTTAACTGTCAATATTTAAGGAGTTTTTTATTTTAAAATTTTTTCTGGTAAACTTTTTAAAAAAAATTTCAACATATTAACCTGTTATCTATTCTTGTTTTTTAAAAAATTCTATTTTTTTTTTTTTTATAGAAATAGCCTTTAAATGAAAATTATTTTCAATATTTTATTGAAATTTTTTCATTTAATTTCACTATAATAAACTAATTCTTATTAAATTCTTAAAAGCACTTTTACATATTATTTGCTATATATCGCACTACGATTTCGTGTGTGAGACTTTTTTTCTCTTTGAAGTGTCCAATCAGTAAAAGGCGAATAGCATGGCGTCAAGGGCCATTGAAGATTTATTTTTAAAAAAATTTAAAATCCCCAAGATGACCAAGTCAAAGTGCAGTGTTTGCGTAATCGTTTGTGAATGAAAGTGTATTTTGGTTTTTATTCATATTAAAATAAAAAATTATTTAATAAATTATAATGACACTTCAAGAACAGAGTAAGAAAAGATAAGCTGAAGATGATAATCGTAATTTCCAAGAAAAATGGGAACTGCAATATTTTTATGTCCGTAATAAGAATATAATATTAGGCCTGTGTGATATGTAAAAACTCTAATTCAGTCGCAAAGGAATATAATTTTAAAAGGCACTATGACAGAAATCAGAAAGCAAACTCTGCTGTGAAGCTTTGAGAAGACGAGTTGTCGGAATGAAATCAATTTAAAAATGAAAAAAATGTATTCACTAAATTTGTTGACGGAGTGAGTGAGTGAATGTTAACAACAAACTATTCAGCTTCTCGAGAGCGTTTGGCCACGAAACTCGTAATTTTGAACCATTGTTAAGTGACGAGGACGATATCTGAGCGGACACCCCTCTCCTACCTTCCACAACACACCAACTTGTGGACGACTTAACCTCGACATATTTAACGTGCATCGCTCCCCCTCTGCATTGAGGATCTTCAGCGGTATAAGGCCGGAACTCATGACTCGAGTCCGTTACCTTGACCACTAGGTTACCGCGGCCACTTAAATTTGTTGAAGACTATAAAACTGCTATAAACACTACATATTATCCCTTTTAATCGCACAGGTCGAAACCATTTTCTGAAGAAGAATATATGTGGGACGGCGTCTAGGGGAAGGTTCGATTTTAATGTTAAAATAAGCACGCAGAGTTAAAATAACCTAATTTATTAATAACACAACTAAAACATTTACTATTTACAAGGGGTTTTAAATAATTCGAGATAGTACCATACTAATTCCGAAAACACGTACTCTTTCTCGAAACAACGGAGAGAGCGATTTCCTCTGACCTGCCTTCGTTCAAGCTTTGGTGCAACTCTCAGTTTTTCCTTTCTGCCCCCTTTATAAATACATGACATCATCGTATCGTGTAGCTAAAACTCACGTGGTTTCGATTAGTGGTGCCATCTCTTACAATAAAAATCAAAAGAAGTAAAAGAAATCTTGCACTCCTTTCCTACAAGTTCGGCCGACCTGGGAATCACTGACCTCAGTGATTTTGCATACCATACAATACAATATCGGGCTTTGCAAAATTAATATTAATCAGAGGTAAAAATTCCAATATAGACATTCAAATTTGAAAATAAGGATACAACTCTCAAAAATGAAATATTAATAGCAAAGAAAACAATACACATTAATACACATTATGTTCTTTTAAAAAGAATAGAAAACGCTTTTTATAAAAATACATCATCATCGTGAGTAAAAATTTCATTAAATCTGCAGATGAATTTGATATCTTAGGTCCCTCATGATCACCCACTTTCTCTAAAACATATCTATCTCTAGGTTTTACCTTAACTATTCTATATGGTCCCAAAAACTTAGGCCTTAATTTCAAACCTGTCCCAAATTGTGTTCTCTGAATGACCACCAAGTCACCCATCTGGTAGTTAGGGGCCTTCCTCCGCTTCCTGTCATAGGTTCTTTTATTCTCTGCCTGTATCTTCTGGATATTTTTCTTTGCGTCTTGTTGTTATTGGTTCCTCTGTTCTTGAAATTCCTCCATCATTTCGTCCATCAGTAACTCCCTCAGGCGAAGGTCTTCCTTGTTTCTCATGGTGACGCCAATTAATAATTCAAATGGAGACCACTTAGTACTACGATTAAATGTACTATTTAAAGTTCTTTGAAGTTGGTCTACGAACTTGAACCACTTGGTAGACTCCTCAATTGACATTTTGGTCAAAACGGGAATAATAGTTCGGTGTATTCTCTCGACTTGGCCATTCCCTCTGGGTACTCCGGTGGCGATTTGCAAATGTTGAATGTTTTCATTAGTACAATAATCTCCAAAAGCTCCAGAAGTAAAAGCAGAACCTCTGTCTGTTATTATTCTCTTGGGATTACCAAAAGTCTTTTGTTGCAATTTTAATTTATCCAAAGCATCTTCTGCGGAAGTAGATCTAGCGGGATAAAGCCAGGTAAATTTTGTAAAAGCATCCACTATTGTGAGAATATGCTGATATTTCTTGTTAGTAGAAGGCAATTGTCCGATAAAATCGACGTGACAAGTACTTAATGGCACATCCTCTTTAGGAATGGGGTTGAGGAATCCCTCCTTTTTCCACTCTTTTTGTTGGTCAAAATACATGGCACACAGTTAACAATTACATTTTGCACCTGCTTGCTCAAATTAAGAATGAAAAATTCTTGTTTCACAACTCCTTCAGTCTTGGAAATGGAGAAATGTCCCTTCTCATCTGCTAACTTAATTATCTCAGTTTGCATATCTCTTGGTACAACTATCAATTCACGACCTTCAACATATTTGTAAAGTATTTCGTTTTTATTGAAAAAGTCTGAATTGCTGTTTGTTTCACAATCAGTTACCTTAGACTCTGAGTGTATTCATCCTCTTGTTGTGCCCTTTTTAATCTTGCTGTTCGAGTATCGTTAGTAATTATTGCGACTGGATATCTGCTAAGGGCATCCACATGTTGCATTCTCTGGCCGGAACGATGCACAATTTCATAATCAAACTCTTCCAGCAATAATGCCCATCGCACTATACGAGTAACCAAATCCTTTTTGTCCATAGTCCTTTGAAACGCTGAGCAATCCGTTATGACTTTGAAATGATTTCCCATAAGGTAGGTACGAAATTTCTTTAAAGCGTTGACAACAGCAAGAAATTCAAGTTCATAGCTGCTATACTTCTCCTCTGCCGGAGTAGTTTTCTTAGACATGTATTGAACTGGATGCAATTTTCCATCTTCTGCCTCTTGGAGTAAGACGGCTCCGTAGCCTTGTTGACTTGCGTCTGTGTACAATTCGGTTGTTTTACCCTGCTGGAAAATACTTAATACTGGACTTTCAGTCAATAATTGCTTGAGCTTCTCAAATGCTTCTATTTGAGGTCGTTCAAAGACAAATCGATTGTCGTTTCTAATTAGATCACTCAAAGGTTTCGCTATTTTAGAGTATGACGGAATAAATTTTCGAAAATAGCCAGTGAGTCCTAAAAAGCTTTGGACTTGTTTGACAGTCGTTGGTACAGGAAACCTCTTGACAGCTATCATTTTTACAACTGAAGGGCGCACCGTTCCATTTTCGACAACGTGACCCAAAAATTTCACCTTTCGTTTTAAAAACTGATATTTTTCAAACTTGATCTCCAACCCATATCTGGATGCGACCTCAAACACCTTCTTTAGTTTTTCCAAACCTTCTTTCTCATCTTTAGCTGGAACGATCAAATCTTATAACTAAATTATTAGGATGCCTTTTCGCATGAGTTCCCTAAAAATGCTGTACACATATCTTTGGAATACGCTTGAGCTTGTACTGATACCAAAAGGTACCTTATTAAATTCGAACTGTCCGTCTGGTACAACAAAGGAGGTGAAATGCTTGCAATCTTCGTTTACGTCGACATGAAAAACCCATTTTTCAAGTCTAACGTGGAATATACTTTGGCGTCTTGCAGCCAATCCAATACGTCCTCTATCAGTGGCAAGGGGAAGTGGTCCTTGACTAGTTTTCGGTTCAGTTTCCTATATTCACTGCATAGTCTGTCGGTACCGTCTTTCTTCTTGACTAACACGATTGGACTTGCATTTTCAGAAGAGCTTGGTCTCACGATTCCCTTATCCAACCATTCGTCGATCTGCTTGTTGACGGTCTGATTCTCCAGAAATACAAACGGCGTGCTGTTTGGTAAACTGGTATATCATCCTTCAGGATCATTGTTATGGACACATTTGTCGTTTCGGTCTTCTTAGGTGTATTGCTGTTGATTAGTTCAGAGAGTTCCTTTCTTATTCGAGGATTGATAACATGTTTAACTTCGATTTCGTCTTCAGTTCTTGCTTCATAAACCTGTGTATTCACAAACCACACCTTCTATTCGTGTTTACGGAAATAAACACCTTTTTTATCAAAGCCAACAAAAGCTTGTTCCAAAATGTTCGATCCTATTACTGACTGGAACTCCAAATGCACCGCAGTCACGACATGCCATATTATGGAATATTTATCTCCATCCAATTCGATTTCTCGTTGGAACGATCCTTTTGTTTCGACTACGTACTTTCCCAATCCAGATAACACGACAATGTCCTTCGAGAGCTTTGATTGCTCGATGATTCCTTTGCTTACATCTTCTTGAATGAGCGAAACTGAGCTTCCAGTGTCGATTAGAGCCTCAAAAGTCTTGTTTCCGATGGTTATTTTCCTGGTCTTAATTCTGTCTTGCTGAATTCGAGAACAGATCTGGACCGGAGAGCTTGAAGATTTATTGATTTTCGTACCCTTGTTGCGCTTTGTACAATCTACGGCATAGTGACCTGGTCCCCTGCAGTAGCTACATGTTACCTGTTTAACTCTTTTATCGTAAGTTCTCGTCGATTGAAAGCATTTTCTATCATTCCAATTATTTCCAAGGTGAAAACGTTCTTGCCTTTGGGAACAATTATCGTTATTGTTCGATCCTTAGCAAATGAGTTTAACTCCTTTGGCCCTAGAGTTCTTCGGACGTCCTCATAATTTTCCTTCATATTAAACTTATGATAATGATATTTTGTCCACATATTTTTTGTATTTCAAAACTCTTCTAAAATATTGTGCTAAGATTAAGCTGTGTACTTTGTCGCCCGTAACAAATACTGTTAATCCTTACTAATATTATGAATGTGAAAGTTTGTATGTATGGATGGTTGTTCCTCTTTCACGCAAAGACAACTGAATGGAATTTAATGAAACTTTACAATAATATAGCTTATACATCAGATTAACACATAAGCTATAATTTATATACATAATGTGTGAAGTATCCAAAATATAAAGATAAATGTCAATTAAGTAGGAACAAATTCTGCCGTGCGATGCAAAAACCGTTAGGCTTACACGAATACAAAAACGCCCACCACAACATATATCTTTTTATGTGTAAGCCATTATCGCCAAAATAGTGAACCATAAATACATTAAAAATGAATAATTTATTTCTCTGCACAGTTTTTTTTTAATGATTTCATTTCAACCGATCACTATAAATATTGGCAAATATATGTTTTTTTTTTATTTTGGAAAATATTTTTGTGTGCAATCTTGTTGTAGTTCCCCACCAGCGCTACAGCATATCAACTTCTGCACCGTTCAATCAATTGCCAAGTTGCCAACATAGTCACCAAAAATGATGCGAACTTCGCTTTATCGACAACATTTTGCAATGCTTCCATTGAATCACCATTATAATATGAGGAACGGCGTTGCTTGCAAATATTACAATTTTAACATATAATAAATACAACAGAAAGTAATATTAATGTATTAAACATCCATATAAAAATATTAACACTATTTTATGCTTTCATTACACAAAATTTGTAACAATGTGTTACTTTTGCTGAGCAGAGATCAGCTTAGGAAGGTGTTTTCAAAAATAGACTCACAAGAGAGTTACGGGGTGTTATAATTAAAAAAATCCTTTTATATCACAGCTATTAGATCTACAGACTTAAAATTTAACAAATATGTTTTTTCTTTAGCTGAAATATACAAAAAGCTTTTTTTTGTTACATTGGAAATTCAAGGTAAAATTTACTCATTAAAAACTTCTTTATCCTTCAATCTTTATTGTTTAATTTTTCAATTCACCCGTGATAAGAAAGGGTATATCAGCCAGTATTATAATGTTATGCAAAATCATATTTTGAATTAATAAATATTTTCAGTCATATTCAATTAAAGTAGTGATTTAATGTTGAATAAAAGTTGGAAAATAGAACATTGAAAATAGAACTTTAGTGGGTTTATTGTTTCAGTTTCACACTTTTACATACTTTAAATGTGTTTTTTTGACATCTGATTTTGAAGATGTATTTTCTTATCTTTATTAATAATTCCTGTCCATGGTAGGGTCTGGAAATTTTTGTAGGTACTTCCAAATATATGTTCTGTAAAAGTTAGTATTGATTTAAATCTCAGGACTCTATTTATTTATTTATTTATTTGGAAAAATATAAACGTTACTATTTTAAAATATTTTGTATTTTTTATAGGTTTGCTATAAAAATAATTATTAAAATTCAACAAGGGAAAAGATTTTAAATTTCTTTCTGACTTTTGATCCCAATAATCTAAGAAACATATTAAACATAAACCAACTAAAAAACTTTTAAAATTTAGCATTTTCTAAAAATTTAGATAACTTCAAAAATATTTAAATTTTTAATATTGTAAAATAATGGCTTATTTAGACTGATTTTTTTATTTGCAGAACCAATTTAACGATACACTAGTTATCATAAATTAAGGGAAAATCTCAAATATGATAACTCAAAAAGTTATGCGCAGAAATTAATGAAATTTATACACACTGTGCAACTTATAGGAAGGTGTAATACAGCATAAAAAGAAATCACTAGACAATTATAGCGTTATAGAAATTAAAATACGTATATAATGTAGAAATCGCATGTGTCAGTTTGGTATATGAAAAGTATCTTTAAGAAGTACCCCCGAGAAGAAATACAGCACAAACAGCAATGTGTGATGCTCCCAATTATGCGGTGTATTAATTCTGTAGGAGGTTAATTCCATTGCTCTTCCAAGGCAGTTGAAAGGTGACTTGGGTCATAGGAGGGAGATTGAGAGATCCTATACGTCATCCTAGATAGTTATGAAAAGCCTTTCATATATAATTCCTGATTGCGAACTGATTTTTATTTTCTTTGCCCTATTGATTATATATTTACATATTTTAATGATTAAACCTAACTAATTTTCAATTTTTTTATTATAAATTGAGTGAACATAACTAAATCCAAATACAAAATAAGTATCAGTGTATATTAGAGTTTCCCAAACTTTTTGTCTCATAGACCCTTTGCTATGTTTTTTTTTTTTTTTTTTTTGGTTTGGTTCTCATAGACCCATGCTTACCTAATATTGACTTTTTGCAAATTTATCAAATGTCTTTTTGACAGCTTATGAAGAGCTATACTTCACTACAAATAGAAATGTAAGTCTTTTAAACTTACATATCTAACTAGAGTGACGTATAGTGTTTAGAAGTTGAGAAACACATGTTAATTAATTAAACTGAAATTTAATTAATATATTAAATATCTGTTTGTGTAATATAACTGATCAACAAACAAATGATTTTAATGGGAGGGATGAACCGGGTGCTTCAATAACAAATCTTCAAAATTTGGCACATCAATCTTGTCAAATTTAACTCCAATACTCTTCGGTTAGCAGTGTGTATCCAGTCTTTTTCTTTCTTTCTTTCTTTTTTACTTTAGAGATACGCAACCAGGCTGAAGCTCCTTTTCCCTAGGAAAAACAATTACATTTCTGCTCACAAAACTCCATTATTGATAAATTTCAGCTACGTCTTCTTAAAGCCAAAGTTGCTGACATCCGTTTCTAAATCTTACTTTAAGATCTCCATGAATGCCGATTCCAATCAGAGTTCCTCTTTTAATATGACACTTTTTTTTTAATGTTATCATAAGAATGTATTGCCTTTTATGATCTAACCAATCAAAGCATTTTCAAACCTAGATTCAGAATCCGAATAAAGGGTGTTTAAATGTTGAACGTAGATTTAAACTTCATTTTCCTAGCAGATTGTTTGTGGCTAGTTGAGAAAATGGAAAATTTTGCAATCTCCAATATAGTACTCCAATGCTCCTTTAGCTTAATTCTGGCAAGAAACTTTGAAATGATGGTCCTTGTTTTAAAAAAAAAATTATGCTGTCATCTTGTAACAACTGCAAGTTAACTTCATTAAATTTAGGAAATAAAACTGTCAAATAGGTTAATTCTGGTTTCCATTTGTTTAAATCTTCTTATATAATTTAATTTAATTGGTCAACTTAAATGGGTTAATGGATGGTTTAATCAAATGGTTTAATGAGAGCAATTATCGTAGATCTCCCCCATTTACTACTCATGGACCCCCAAAACATTTTTTTCGCCGACGTGAACCCTTTGCAGGTCGTCTTAGACTCCTAGGGTCGATATCAATCACTTTGAAAATCACAGGTGTGTATCAACGAAAGTTACTTTGAATGAAATATGAAACATGACGTAAAAGGAACCTTTTTTTAAGGCTAACTTTGAGATTTTTTTATGCTTTAATTTGAATTATACATGATATATTTTGAATTTTAAGATTTGGGTTTCAAATTAAAAAATGTAAGCCTAACATTACTTTTTATATTGAACAAGAAAATTTTCCAGGTTTTAAAGGGAAAATCTGTCATAAAGTGTGTGACCGCCACCACCAATCTGTGTATGACGTACTGTACATAGAGGGAGAAACTGTTCGCCTCTGGAAGGCGGCGTGTCCTGACACAGCCATCGGCGTGATGAATGACAAACTGTGATTCATCTGACCAGGCAACACTCTCCCACTCATCCATGGACCAGTCGCGATGTTCCCGGGCCCAGCGCAGGCGCAGTTGGCGATGACGCTTGGTCAGTAAAGGCACACGAGTGGGACGTTTGCTGCGTAGCCCCATATCCAACAGTGTCCACTGAATAGTATGCTCCGATACTATTGTACTTGGCCCTGCATTGTATTGGGTTGTCAGCTGAGCCACTGTCTGCCTCCGGTTTTACTTCACCATGCGAGACAGTCTCCGACGACCTTTGTCTTTGATAACTTGTGGACGTCCAACACCATGTCGACTTCTGCTGGTTTCACCGTCATTCATCCCCTTTGCATAAGTACTAACAACTGTAGATCACGAACAAACCACGAGTCGTGCAGTTTCGGAAATACTTGTTCCAAGCCTTCGAGCTATTACAATGTGCCCTCTATCAAAGTCGCTTAGATCTGTAGCATTTCCTATCACACACAAAAGTACGTGAAAGAATGATTCCTTAGGCTCTCCAGCAGCAGTTAAATACCACTTCCACCTGATCACGTGCCTTCAACGTCATGCTGGTGAGTTCATTGCAAAATGTAGGGATGATCATAATGTTTTGGGCTCTTGAGTGTGTATATGTTGACTACATGAATTCAATTTAATTTAATTATTTTTGTTTATTAAGGAAATTACTATGTATGTTGTCTGCATTTATCGAATTTTTTTTCAACACATTCAAACTTTTAAGAAAACTTTTTTTTTCTGAATTAAACTCTTTTACATCAAACATCACAAAAAACTGCAAATATTGTATTTTTCATAGTTTCTTGTAAAAAAATACAGCAAATATAAAGAGTAGAGTCGGACTTTCCTTTCTATATATATTGTTGTTACTAATGCCACCTGTTTGACGATGTCAGATCGAGGCCCACAAAATTCATCGTGGAAAAGTGCTAGATGTATGTCAGTCGATAGACGTTGCTTTGAGAGCCATGTAGGTAGGTGACAGTACGTTTTGGCTCAGTTCCACCCCAACTTTGAAGGGTAACACACCCTAGGGGTGGTCAGGGCCCTCCCACCTCCCTTCCTCACTAGAGGACTTGCGGCTCGATGGCTATTTAGAGTACCCCCTGCCACAAAGGCACTACACATTTACAACCATGTCTTCTCCAGGATTTGAACCTAGGTTCTACGACACAGCAGTCAGCGTCGCTAACCTCTTTACAGGATGGGTGACACTTCCCTTTCTTATGGGACTTATGGGAAGCAAAAACAAAATTAAAAAAATCTTTGAGCATATTTTAAAACAAAAAGAAAATGCGAGAAGCAAAACATAAAAGATATTTATATATATATTCATGTTATGTTTATTAATACAATACTTTTAAGTATGAGAGAATACTTTTGCTTTCTCTTATCTGCCATTTATATTAATTGCATTAGCGGGATTAGAATTCGTAATGAAATTTCTTTCATGCGTATTTCCAAATTCCTTATTCTCCCCAAGTTTAACTGTCCCTGGCTGTATATTAACTATGCAATTAATTTTGTTTCTGAAAATTCTTTGTTCAGAAGATATATTTCCTTAACAATATAACTATTTTACTGAAACATATAAAGCACACATAGCTAAAAGCATCTATTATAGAAAATTGAAATAAAAAACTCCATTTTTTATTGCTAAATTGGCACTGTGTATCTTCTCTGACATTAATATTTTTATCACAAGACCAAAAATAAATCTAAAATATTTAATTAAGTGGCTTTCTATCTTAAATCCAAATTTAAAAAAAAATTAAATTCCTTTGTGTAACCCACCCCCACAATCATTTTCTTCCCTTGTTTTGCAATAGACATTTCGGAGAAAAGTTTTAACATACTTAAACTACTTTAGAATTAAGTCTTAGACACCGAGTTAACACAGTTTTTATTTAAATTATTTTTTATCTTAAATTTTAAAAAATTTAATCAAAGACCACACATATTTCTGCGAATATCTCCAGGGTTATTGTTCAACATCTTTAAAAAAAAGAGGAAGGAAAGATACAACTAATTTTTCTTTATTCTTTAGAGAAATCTAAGCACGAGTGTGTTTGATGGATTTTGCCTTAAGTGTTACATAGTAATTATTCTATGAAAATGACATAAGGGTTCAGGCCTACGAGCCATTTTCTTGAAGATTAATACTGCGGAATTTTCGCTTGTTGCTGCTCATCAAGTTTAGTTCTTTTAGTCTTTCAATCTAAAATGCTTTCTTAAGTATTCGCTAAACACTCAACTAAAACATCTTCACGACACTATTTTTGCTCGAAAGTGTGAGCAAACGTGGCACCCATCGTGCATGCAGCCTTTTCATGTCCAAATTTTCAGATAATATGCAATGTACCGCACTTTTTGAAATGCCTACTATGTCTGCTAGCTCGCGCTCTTTCATCACTTTCATCTAGTACCATTTTGTAGATTTTCTTCATCATTTTTGGAGTCGTCAGCTCATTTGGTCGACCGTTGGGAAAAGTTTGTTGTGGCAGCTCGTACGGCCTCACTTAAACTCTGCTACTTAATATTTTACTGTTGTAAGCGAAACAGTTGACTCACCCAGAGTAGAATCTAGTTCAGCTTTTATGTTGATTGGACTGAAGCCTTTCAAATTAAAGTATTGTATCACCGTTTTTCTCCATTTTCACAAACTCACTGAAAGCGTTCAAATTGATGGCTGCCAAACACATACTAAACAACGTGGCGTCTTCAAACTTGAAACATATGCTTTATAGATTGTGTAATTTTTAATAGAGTAACATTTTTCAAACGACCGTTAACTCTCGGTCCGGCCGAGTACTTATGGGACAACCCTCGAAGATTTGAAGAGGAAAGTAAAATTTCACGGGATGAATGTCATGTTTTGAAATTTTAAAATGACTCCCCCCCCCCCCCTGGAAAAGATTCTTCCTTCAAATAATATACATAACGCAATATAATTCTCACGTAAGCATTTAAGTTAAAATGTTTCTTGTTATAAATTACACTAGGCAACAAAAAATAACTTTTTGTCTGTTTCCTATTTTTAAATAGCCTATTCTTACTAATTTTGGGTTGAAAAAAATGAATATGTAAATTAAATTTATTTATTAGATCTTTTTTTAAGATATTCCACAGCCCATCTATCAAATTATGAGTAAATTTGAAGGACAAAAAATTTTTAACCAATAAATAAAATACAATAAGTCATATTTCAAGATACAGTGTTCATATAAAAAATTAGTAGTAATTGTAAGTTTATTTCCTGTGAAGATTTCCTTTTGGATTTCCTCTTGTACGTCGAAGCTCGAGTATCCCTTATAACTGTCCAGCAGTAGTCTGGAAACATTGACTAATCCCTATGACACTGATACATACGTTCCATTGCTGCGATATCTCGAAGAAAAATCTTTCACCTTGTTCATCGCTTACAGCTCCACATTTCTTTGTGAAAAAATCCAAATGGAAATGTAAAAAATACATCTTTAGAGACACAATGCACCCTAGGCTAAGGCGCTTTAGTAGTTCTTTCAACAACTGTTTATAGTGTTTTTATTTTTATTTACTTATAACTCCTCGTATTGCACTTTTAAAGGCTTCCCAGACTGCTTTCTCTTTCTCATCTAGAATTTTATCTAAAGCGGGGTCTTTCATGAATTGCGTATTAGAGAGCCCACGAAGATACCCTCCTTAATATTTGCATCATTCGATCTTAGGAATTTCGATCTAAGGTATTGGAAAGCCTTTTCATCCCTGTGTTTATGGATTTCACGAATTCTTCATGAATTCCAGCTTAATGTGCAGGGGTGGAAGCAGAATGTCATTTGGGTTTACTAAAGGATCATATGGAACATTTCTCTCACTGGATTTCAGATTTCTAGAAGGTCATTTGTCTTGTATTTAGAGAAATTTTTGATCTCTACTGTCCCACAAACACAGAAAAAGAAGTACTTGGTATAACATAACTGCATTCTCATGAGTAAATAAATGACTTTCATGTCACCACAGATGTGCCCATTTATGATTCTCGCATTTTATTAACCCTAGAAGTAAATTCATATCTGAATAAATTTCCAACACGTGAACGGAATGTCCGATTGGAATGGAAGGAAGAAGGTTGCCTTTGTGTGTCTTTCAAACTGAGCTTGGAAGAGTCTATAAATAGGCTCCAGTTATTTGGTCATAATTCATGTTCATAAAATTCATCAAGCCGTTGACACCAATGCATGCAACCACATGTTCTTTTTTCTCAAAGAAATGAAGAAGATTCTTTTCACGAGTCCTGTACTCTGTAATCTTGACGCCTGATAGGAGTAGATTCCATTGATGTAGTCTGGATGCCATAAGTTCTGCCTTCTGTTTTGACAAGTTATCTCTTACGATTTCATTCAATTCTGCTCGATTTAGTCTGTGCGGTTCATTCAAATCGTCTACCTCGAAATCTGAGTCATGGGATGCCCCATGTCTAAAGAATTCTTCTTCTTCAACATAATCTTTTACAATCTCATACTTTTCAGGGGAGTCAGAAAAAGGCATATCAGCTGAATGATTAACAGACTGAATGGGGATGGAATGCATGGATACTGCAAACGGGGTTTCTTTTTTCTTAATCAACCGATGTTCATTGGGGGGGGGGGCGTCATGCAGAAATAACAATTGTTATCTTGGTTAGTTGGCTCACTCCAAACTATGGGTACAGCAAACTGCATTGCACGTTCCTTTCCACCCAGCCACTTTCGCAGTCTCACTGAGTAAGAGTTACAACATACGTGTGAGGCCCATGGTTTTTATTCCTGTTCTCCTACTTTCACTCCGAAATAAAGGAAGTAAGATGTCTTTTCAATGGAGCTGTTGGCTCGCTTCTTGGCAGAAAAAGTAATTTCACCACAAACGTAACAAAATTTGGTGGGGTTATTAACACAGCTCCGTGCATTCTGGTCTGAATACAGAAAATATAAAAATTTGGGTGATCTGTTTTAAGGAAACTGCTCTAGTTACATTCAAAACACACCTGAGTGAGTGAGTGAGTGAAGATTAACGTCACACTGTTCAGTTACACGAGGGCTTTTGGCAACGGGCATCGTAATTTTGAACCATGGTCAAGTGACGAGGACGGCTCCTGAGCTGGCACCCTTCTCCTAGCTACCACACCAACAGGAGGACGTTCAATTTCTCTAAAGATTAAACGTGCTTCGCTCCCCTATACGGTGGGTCTTTAGGGGTACTGGGCTCGAACTCCTGGCATGCCTGCCATGATCCGATACCTACCGCGGTCATAAAACACACCTGAAGAGGCGGAACTATTACAAGCGTTTCGTAGAATTAAAAAACCGATCCTGAGGCAAGCGCTTCCATTGACCCGTTCAAATGAACATCACAAAAATTATACACAGAAAGTAAAGATGAGTAAAATATACAGCTTTATGAGTAAAGAGGATTTCTGATTCTTGAAAACAAGAGCTAATCTGAAGTTTTTATGGTCATTTTCGTGATTAGCGGGAAAAAATACTTCATGATGACCTATTTTTGAGCCCGAAACATTTTTAGTGTTGCCTAGAGTTATTAATCCAGAGTGTGTTTCATAAAAGACGAAAACTAGGTGAAAAATTCGTTCACAGAGTTGTCATGTTTAATAATTAAAATTAAAAAAGTAGGAAAACAAATCACAAAACAAATGAATGAATTTAAATATTTGTTGTTTAAAATCGAAAATAACTTTTTAATAATGATAAAACACTTTTACTGAAACTGTGTCAAAATTTATTGCAAAGAAACGTATAAGACATAATAAAATAAATTAAACCTATGGGTAATCAAAGAAAGCTTTTCTGGCTACACGTAACAAATTGTTATTTAAATACCTTTTGTAAAAAATACTGATCATTACAAATAGTTTTACTATTGTATCTTATTAATTTTTTTTTAAAAAGTGACATTTTAAAAGAGAAATACATTATATTTTCTGGTTCTATATTTTATATATTAAGTAGAAAAGTTTGGTGGGTGAGTGTCTATTAATGTCGCACAATAAAGCAATGCGAAAACTATTGGCAATGGACACGGTCAAGCAAAGAGGACGACATCTGAGCACGGACCCCCGTCTCCAAGTACCACATCCCGACAATGTCAGTCTCGACAAATTTCACGTGCCTCCGCCGCTCTGCACGGTTGGTCTTCAATGGCACCAGGCTCAAACTCATTACACGTCCACCACTAGGCTTTTCTAGCCACATAATTTCCTGTATGCTTTTTATCTGTCCTTAACATTGAAAAGAAATGGAATGAAATTTTCATTAGAACTTAATTCGCATAATATTGTATTACTCATCCTAGCAATCAATCCTCAATATACATATTCAATTTGTTCATCAATCAAAGGATATATTTTTATAATTCTGGCCACTGTTTTTACTTGCATAAAATGTAAAAATTTTATATCTAAAACAATATGTATTCTGTAAAATTCTAAAACAAATTCTGATTAAAAATGTAATATGTGGAAATTTAAAACAATAGTTTTCCAACAGAAATTTGAATAAAAATGTTTATAAATAGATAGAGAAAGAAGGACGAAGAGAGAGAGGGTAAGAAAGGGAAAGGCATAGAGACAGAGAGGGAAGAAGAGATAAAGAAAAGGAAAAATTAGGGAAAGTAAGAGGAAAGAGAGAAATCAAAACAGAGACTGAGGGGGAAGAAGAGAGATAAAGATAGAGGGAAGAAGAGAGAATGAAAGTGGGGAGGAAAAGCGGGCTAAAGATAGAGGAAAGAAAGAGACACAGACAGAAAGAGAGAGAGGGGAGAAGAGAGAATGCGAAAGGAGAGGAAAGAGAGCTAAGGATAGAGGAAAGAGAGAGAGAGAGACACAGACAGAGAAATAGAGAGAGAAGAGAAGAGAGAAATAAAAAGGAAAGCAAAAGTGTAGGATGAAGAGAAAGAGGAAAGATAAACAGAAAGAAAGAGGAAAGCAAGATGAACAGAAAAAGAGAGATATTTATATATACAAAGAAAAAAGAACGTGGAAAGCCAAACGATAGAACTGAAACTTCTTTGCAACGTTGGCCGTAAATGCAGGAATAGATCTAATTATATTAAACTGCTGAGATAACTTTAGTCAAATAAAATTCGAACTTCAATTATTGAATGAAAATATTTTCATTCAATTTTCTGGATCATCATTTTCCAAGAAAGACACAATAGGTGTGTGGTAACTAAAGTAGGACATAAAAATCCTCGATTGTAGTCAATCAAAAACATGTGAGACAACTACATCAGTCGTGGTTCCGTATATTGTTTTTTCCTTCTTTAGAATCAGTATTCATTGTCAAATTCAGTGTCCGTTTCAAGAATTCAATAAGTGGCTTTGCTTCTTCTGAAACAAAATTAACATTAAAATCTCCAGTTAAGATAATCGACTTTTAATCATCATCGGATCCAATGATTGCAGCAGCCTCTGATGTGTACAGCACTAAAACTTTATGGATAAAGATAATAAAAGCTGCGACAGAACTACCTGGTGATATATAGACTTTCGCCTGGAATTGCTGCTAGTTTTGCTTTTTTCTTTTCTTTCACGAAAATCTTTTTCTCTTTTTGCATTTGTTCTAGGCTATCTGACCAGAATTTATTTTGATTCAATGGAAATAAAAATTAATAATATAAACTTAATGCACAACTAATAGAAGTCACTGTGTTTGTTTACAAGACGCTATCCGTAGCGATTCTGGCGCTAATGTTAGTTACATATACACAATGCCCCAGACACTCCCGTAAAGGGAAGACCCATATAATGGTAATATTTTGGGTGCGTTTATTCGTTCAAAACGGCACGTTTTTTACATAAAAAACTACGAAAATACACCACACGAGTTCGTAACGGGAGTATCAAGGGTACCCACTTAATGTCACCAATACCTTAGCGCCTAAACGGTAGAACGGTAGAATGGTCGACGGGGCACTTGATCTCTGATGAGGTCTTAATCCCGTATCTTGTGTTTTAGTTGAGCATTGTAAAATTCACTTGCCATGATTAGCTGGTGGTGGAAAAGTTTTAAAGTGAAAAATTTAAAGAAAAAAGTTAAATTTAATAAAATACATTAGATTGAGACCTATAGAAATAATAAAATTAAGAAAAAATGCTGGAGTTCTTTTTGTTTGCATTGGGGTGTGTAATTACAAGTGTGAAAAAGCTGTGTCGATCGCGGCTAACTCCGAGACCGGAGGCTAGCGTTTTGGCCAACTTAGTCATTTTGTTAGATCAGCAAGAGTGCCTAAATGAAAGAATTATTGAGCGTCAGCGCGAAGCGCTTATACTCAGTTTGAGAAGAAAAGTTCAACCATGTAGAGAAAAGTAAACAAATCAACAACCCCGCCGCAGGCGGGGGTGGAGAGTGACGGAAGACAGACTGGGCAGCAACCTGTTGATGGCGCTGGGCGAGCAAATGGAGGAAGAAGTCTGGAAGGGGAAACTATCGCCAAACAAAAGGAAGAGAATCAATCACGAGTGGGAGAGCAGTGACAGTTCACGCTGAGTCAATCTCGGTTGCAGTAGAGCATTTTTTTATGTTGTTAGCGTATGAAATTAGTGTTTTATGTAGTAATTAAGGGGGTTTAAGGGGCAAAGCCCACTTTGTGGTGGTGTATGCATAATTTAATTTAGGATGTGGATACGTAAACAATGTTTGTGCTTTCATAATTGGGTTCTCTTGATTTTCTATAGTTTTAAAAACATTCCTTGCTAACTTAGTGATGAAACTAGATATCGGCTCCATGTGTAAATCGTTGTGTTTCTAATCATCATTTCTAACGTACCAAGGTGCGTTTGTCATGAAACGAAGTATTTTATTTTGGACAACTTGGATTTTTTTCATGTGGATGGCGGCTACAGCCCACCCAGACAGGGCGGCATAGGTAATCACTGGGCGCAAAATTTGCTTGTAAAGAATAACATTATTTTCCAGGGATAGAGGAGACTTTCTCCCAACGGTGGAGATAGCTAAATGAATTCTTCCACAGAATTTTTCTGCGAGATAGCCGATATGTTCTTGAAGGTTAGTCGGCTATCTAAGTGTAAGCTCAGGTACTTAACCACCGAGATCCACTGGATGTTGTTATCAAACAGTATGAGAGAGAGAGAGAGTATATTAACGTCGCACTGATTAGCTACACTAGGGCTTTTGGCAACGGTCCGCGTAATTTTGAACATTGGTCAAGTGACGCAGACGACACCTGAGCTGGAAATCCCCTCTCCTAAGTACCACACCACACCAACGGGATGACGTTTGAGCTCTCGATAGATTTAACGTGCATCGCTCCCCTACACGGCGGATCTTCAGTGGTTACTAGGATCAAACCCATGACATGCTAGCCATGATCCGATGCCTAGACCACTCGGCCACCGCGGCCGCATCAAACAGTATGAGTTTGAAGGGAGGGTCGATGACCCCCCATTTCGAAAAATTATTGCTTGAGATTTATCAACATTAATTGCAATTCTCCAGTGTGTCAGCAAACTTTCTAGTGTTTCTAAGAACTTTTGTATAGCTTTTAACGTATATTTAAGCTGGGAACCTTGTGATAACACCGTGGATTCATCCGCGAACAGGCAGGTACTAACTGTGGGGTGGTGTAGAAAGTCATGAGTGTAAATGTTGTACAAACAAGGTGAAAGGGTACTACCCTGGGGAGTGCCACTTTGGCAAGCACCGTAATTTGAGTGTGTTTTATTTACACGAACCCGGAAGGTTCTATTTTGTAAATAATTATATACATTTTTGACTAGATACCCAGGGAAGTTGAGTTAAATACCTTAGCGCCTTTCTTCCATAGCAGCAAGATATACTTTTGATGCACACCCTTAGCAATCTTTCAACTTTTTCATGAATATGGCGCAAGTCACGTGTTGTACCCCCCCTCCAACTCTCTATCTCCTTACCATGGCGACGTTTCGGGTGGATGGGGGGAATCACTACTTCCGTTCGCTTTTTCACTGTTACGCAAAACTGGGTAAACTTCCCATTCACACCCGTCAGCAAAGAAGTTTCACTTCAAAAACAAAAAGATATAGCAAGTCGGAGAAAAAGAGAGAGAGGAAGGAAAAGAGAAATAAATAGGAAAAAGAGACAGGCAGAAAAAAGAGAGAGGGAAATAAAGAGGAAAGAGAGAGAAAATATTGAGAGAAGAGAGAGAAGGATGTAACGACTAAACTCTCTTGGAATTCTTTCAAGAATTAAAGATTTAATTTAATGCAGAAAGATAAAGTTTTAGGTTATGATTAAAAAAAAATGAGTTTTCAAATGTGAATATAACACAAATTCATTGAAGTATAACACAAATTCAATCTGTGTTCTACATTTTGTTAAAGCTATTATGTGTGTGTTTTTGATAATTATTAATATTCAGTAATTTTGCATTATATTGAAAGCAAAGTTCACACACACAGGGAAAAAAAATATTGATTTTCTTTACTTCAAAAGAAAGCGAAGAGAGTTGTGAAAAAATATGAAATATGAATTAATGTACGTCAATTTTTTATCAAATTTTTCACAATTTTTTAGCACTTAAAATTCTCGTCATTGAAATCATGAATATATATATATCTTTCAAAAAGTTCTGCAATAAGAAAATAAAAAGCATAAAATCAAAATGGAAAAATGTTTCATAATTATATAAATTAAATATTTGAGAAACATTTGAAATGATAAAGCTGTTTTTTTAAAGTGATATTTTCAGTAGTAGATTATTATATGCATTTTATCACTGAAAGAATCATATTTTATTTTAAATTTTCCTTTTTTTCAAAACATTTTTTTTCTAAGTAACCTTAGAATTTAGAAAAAATATGTGTAAAATGTTTAAAAATAATTGAATATTTTAACAATTTGTTCTTTAAATTTCCTCATATATAATGCACTATTTTTCAAATTTTAATAGATGAAAAGACTTTTGACATGATTGAAAGTAGTAAAATACTTTTTTTCTTCTGAAATTACTCTTTTAAAGCATCTTGCTTTTTTTTATAAACTTATATCTCGTTTCTAAAGGAATGAAGTAAAATTAATCGGAGAGCTATCAACTAATTTTATTTCTTTTACTAAGGTTAATTTCACTTTCGTTAGGAAATGATATCCATAGGAAGAACATTTTTCCGATGGAAAATTGCTTTTGCGTCCTCGATTCCCTCTACTTTTGGAATTAGCTACTTATTTTAATATTTATCTTTGAGAAAACTCTTTGATTTTTCCTCTATATAAAACGCTTCATATTGTTTTTGATAACTTTTAACATAAAACATTGAAAAAAATATATTTTTGTATTAAACTGAAACGTAGCATGATTGCTGAATATGTAGATTCTAAAAGTTATTGACTGTAAAATGATACAGCCAAAAAACTGTAAGAAATGTTGTTGGCATTGAAGCCTTTTTTTAATTTGGAAGTGTTTACCATTTGAAATATTGACTCTAATATAAAGGAATAAACTTATAAATTACTATAAAATTGAAATATATCAATTGGCTGTATTTATGTTGGCTTCGACTAATAAACTGACAATACAGAATATTCAGACTACAGCAGTGCTTCTCTAACTTTCAATATTCGCGACTAGGTATTGTAATATCGGACCAATAGTTCAATACCGGTATTCGATATTTCTTAGAATTTAATACCGGGATACCGGTATTAGAAATTTTCAAAAAGAAAGAAAACACAAATAATATATATATGTAAATATCACTAGAAATAATTTGTAACTTATTAGTTAAACAGTATATAATGAATCATAATGAATAAATAAATGTGTGAATAAAGGAACATCTTATTTATTTAAATCACAAAAAAGTGCAAATATCACTATTCACAGTCTATGGTTGTTACGTATTCATCATTTAAAGTCAAATTTAATAAAATATTCGATCCAGGAATGATGAAATGCTGGTTGATTTATAGCAGACAGTTTATTGACACATAAAACACAGTTATATACATTAATTAAACTGACTATAAAAAACTTTATATTCGCAATACCACACACCCAGAGCTCGTAAAAAATAAACCGTAACATAGAACGTTTTGGGCAGAATGGAAAACCTAAAAATAAATGCATTCGCGTTTAGATACAGGATTAAAAATTGGGAGGAAACCACATTGGCTAAAACTTATTGCTTCCATCGCTCCCTTTTCAACATCCTCCCACATTTTGAATATCCGTGTGATGACAGTCAAAGCATTTAAGAGCAGTGGTACTATTAAAAATGTTCTTAATGTTTTAAAGGTTAAATTTCTGATAA
>BMAO01002096.1:0-47730 GCA_019973975.1 Trichonephila clavata
AAGCAGAGAAATGCCAATTTAAACTTTCTAAGAGATTGTGTTGAGTCAAATCCTCCTAATAGAATTAAACTTAATTCATTACGATTATCACCAGTTGATCTTCCGTATATGCCAATTCTTTTGCATGATACTTTTATAAAAGCTCTCTGTATACAGGTGCGGAGAAGTCATTTATTTCAGAAAAAACATACCGATCATATTTTTCTTTTTGTCCTATTAAAAAATCGTTAGCTGAAGTAGTTACGGCTCAAGGGTCGCAATGCAGAAAATTTAGGCACAATTGAGTTAAGAATTAAAATAAGGGAATTTTCGAAGTTGTGGAAATTTCATGTGATTGCTGAGATGCAATATCCATGCATTAGGTATTGATTTTATGTCACATGCAAAGATCAGTTTTGATTTTTTACAAAATCGTTAATCATTCCGGACTCACAGATTGAGAAATTGGCAATTTCGGACGAACCGGTACGGATAGATTTATTAAAGACTAAGTTAAATGTAGTGGCTGATATGTTGTCTAGAAACCCGTTAGAAAGTAATGAAGAACCACAGGTGTCTTGTGCGGTGATTAGGTCGTTAGTATTATCGTCTAGAGAACAGTTGAGAGAGGAACAGAGAAATGATCCGGAGTTAGGTCAAATTTTGCGGTTTTTAGAAAATCCTGACGGATAGTTCCATTAATGAGTCAATCTGTAGAAATTGGTCCCGCGACTTTAATCTAATTAACGGATTGTTATATTATGCAAAATATACAACCACACTAGGTGAATTAAGAGTATTTATACCTAAAACATTACGTAAAGACGTTATGCGAGAATTTCCATGACTCGCCGATGGCAGGCCATTTAGGCAAAAAGAAAACCTACTTTAAAATTAAAAGACGCGTTTTATTTCCCGTACATGAGGAAATACATTTATAAATATGTAGCAACCTGCGACCAATGCCAAAAATTCAATTATAAGAACGGATTACCAGCTGGTCAATTAATTCCGATAGTAACGAATTTTCCGAATTAAATCGTATCTTTAGATTTATTTAGGCCATACCCTGCAACTAGTCCAGAACGCTATAAATTTTATTTTAGTAATAACAGATAATTTTTTCTAAATGGGTTGAAATAGTTCCCTAAAGGAAAGCTTCGGCTAAAGCAATTGACAATGCCATTTTTTGAGAATTATATTTCGCGTTATGGAGCTCCAGATAAGTTAATTACTGATAACGGCCCCCAAATGATATGCGAAGTTTTTGAGCAAGTATGTCGCAGATTGAACATAAAACACGTTAAAACTGTGGTATATCGTCCACAAGCCAATCAAACGGAAAGAGTTAATCGTACTCTTTAAAAATGATTTCGAGTTTTGTCGCGGATAATCACACTAACTGGGACGAATTTCTGCATGAGTTCAGCTACGCTTTAAGGACAGCAGTACATGAGACAACGGGTAAAACACCGGCGGAATTATTTTTAGGTCGAAATTTAATCACTCCGTTTCAAAAATTAGTAATGGTAACTGATGGATCAGACTTAGTTTGTGGGAATATAGAAAATTGTTTGAAGAGGCTAGAATACATACAAAGCGCCAGCACGAGAAATGGCGAAATATTACAATAAGAAAAGGCGTGAAGTTAATGTGAAGGTTGATGATCTAGTGTTAGTTCAAACTCACCCGTTGAGTTCGGCAAATAAGAAATAGTGAGTAAATTTATGCCAAAGTTTGAGAGCCCTATAAAGTTCTGAGTGTAAAAAATAATAATAATTTAGTAATATTAAAATTTGGTAAAAGAATAACTGTTAATGTGGGTCAGGTGAGAATTTACCATCAAAGAGAATCAGAAGACATTGTGTCCGAATCGGAAAGTGCCAGAAGTAGTGATCATAATGCAGTAGCATCAGACAGGTCGGATAATAGGCAGCCGAGATTAATGCAATCAGAAAGTAATGGGAATTGTCGTAGAGGATCAAAATCAGGAAATTTAGAAGGTAGTAGAGATATAGTTACGAATAGACGCGATGGAGTGGAGGGAGAAGAAAAAAACGTGTGCGAACGGAGTCTGCTGTTTCTTCGGGGGGTGATGTGTATAATTTCAGGAAGAGAAAACCACATTGGACAGAGAGAGAGAGAAGAGGAAGACCAGACTCTTGGGTGGAAAACATACAGAAGAAGAGACCAGAGGCCCAAGTATCCCGAGACAAGAGAAAGTTGACCTCGTCAATGCCGTCTCGTCCCTCCAGAAAGCGGTATAGAAAGGTGGAAGAAAGTAATTCTGAAGGAACAATTCCAGGACCATCCCACAGTGAACAGTGGAAATCGGAAAGAGCAATTCCAGGACCATCCCACAGATTCAAATACAACAGACCCCAGCAAGAACGGAACTGCCCTTACAACCTTCGGAGCCGACGTCGAGTGGACAGCAGCCAGATTCAAAATCTCGCAAGTAAAAAGAACGCCTCAGCAGGAGCATATCAGCTTCAGCGGACTCAATGGAAGAGGAGACCCAGAAGGTGGGAGCGCAGAGAGGACAGCCCTAGGACAAGGTCATCCAGTACAGAGGCCATGGTTGGAGACAAAGCCTATGCAGATTGGATCTAAGGACTAGCCAGGTTGTATAATTCTAATTTGTTTATTTTTCCTCTGACAGACAGTTCGGAGTATTTTCCATGTGGGCTAGTCTATTTTTTTGTAAAATTAGCATACAAAAGTTACTGCGTTGTGTGTATTTTCATATCGGTTGAAAAAGCTTTTGTATTTAATTTTTTCCAAATTGTGGAAAAACATTTGTTGAATTGCAATTGTTTTGCTACACTTTAAAGACGAGGCTTTATATGTGAGATTACTTGCATTGTTTGTTGTAATATATTTTATGTAAAAAATGTATATAATTTTGTGTGTAATTATTAAGATGTATAAGTAGTGTCTGGTTTCTGGGCGCGGCGTAATTAGGAATTCTAACAAAAAACATTAACAGCGCAGCGCGATTGATTGAGAATTTTTTGAAAATGAAACCTGATAAAGGTTATTTTGTTATGAAACTATATATGTAATGTATGCCATATTTTATGTCAATAAGGAAGTTGTATAAAAGATCTGTGCATTTAATGCCATGTTTTAGAAAAAATTGATAAGGTTTCCTTTCAGGGCAGCAGTCTCTGAACATAGTGATGAGATGAAAGTTTGATGTCGTAAGAAGATATTATTGTAAAATTTTTTTATATATTTATTAGCACTTAAGTAAAGTGCATGATCAGGGTTTTTTCCTTGAAAGGTTTTCCCCTGATCTTCGCCCGAATGGGATGCACTGTAGGGAATGTATGTAAAAGATCAATAAATTAGAGTGGAGTACCCCTTTGAGTAGTCATTTCTGTGTGCTAGTTTAATTAAAGTTTCTAACTTAGAGAGTTAAAATTTTCTGCAAGTTCAGTGTTTTCAAGCATTCTAAAGTTCGTGAGTTAAAACTTTCTACAAGTTCAGTAATTTTAGGCATTCTAGAGTTAGTTAAAATTTTGTGTAGGTTCAGTGTTTTACAGACGTTAGGTAAATTAAGCGAGTTCTTTCAGATTGTTAGACCTTCAATAAGTCACGCTTTTTTTCTCGGAGGGGGTTGTGACGGGTGCTTACGCGTTTCACTAACCTTCTCTTAAATTCTATATTTTATTTATTTCAACCAATCTCCACCGGGAGCCAAAAGTGTGACTTATGCAAATGAGATATTTTATATAAGTTCAGGTTTAGCAAGTTCGAAAAGGATATAAAAGGGGGAAATGAATTGAAGAGAGAATGAATTGAGAGAGTAGTTTTTCTAGTGGAAATATAGTCGTCGGGAGAAAAGTCTATTGAAAAGTATACATAAAATCAGTTCGGGCCAGAAGTGAGAGATAGCTGAGATTGAAGCCGCTCATTAAAGCAATCCAGATATAGAAGAAGTAATTAGAAGAACCTGCCTTAAGAAAAGGTATCAGGTTAGTTTGTTTTCTCAAATTAAATATAAATGTGTAGCTTAATTGTACGCGTCGTCCACCGTGGATTCAGTTAAGATTCCGTCGTTCATAATTATTGAATATTTCTCATACTCCACTGTGTTTTATTGTTCTTAAAATTTGAATAGTATTTGTGTAATATCTCAATTAAGAAAGGTCAATAAATAAGATTGATTTATTAAATAAGTAGTAATTAATTATGAATTTAACACATTCAGATTTAGATAATACAAGAAAGGAGTTAATAATCTTAGAGGTAGTGATAGACTACGACACTGGCGCCCAACCATAATACCGGAATTAAGAGCAAGTGCAGGATTTAGAGTTTTGCCGGAATTATTTTTTTCGGGTAAAGAAAATGTGTCTGAGTTTATTAGAAATATAGACGATAACATAGCCTACTATGAAATACCGGCGAACCTAGCATGTGCGTATTTAAAAGGTCATTTAATTGGGAGAGCGTTAGACTGGTTTGAGTTATCGGATTCGAGTGTGTAAATGAAGAAGCGACTGCGTTTGCAACGCTTAAAAAGAAGTTGTCGGATAATTTTCCTGTAGTACGGAATAAATCAGAGTTAGAGGCTCAGTTTTTTTCATCGAAACAACGGAGAGGTCAGGCCCCGTCAGACTTTATTTTCCAGCTATTAAAAATCCATAGAGCTTTAAATTTGAATTCTGATGAGATAAAATTGGTCGATCACACAGTAATGCGACTAAAACCCCAAATAATGGATTATTTAGAAGTTCGAAACCCCACAACGAAAGCTCTGTTGGTAGAATTGGTAGACCGGTATGAGGAGCGTCATAGCTGCAGGGAAAACCTGGGTTCGAGTAATAACTTTTCTAGACGAGGTTGGGATATGAGTAGGAATCCTGAGGAAAGAAGGAATAATGGAAATTGGAGAGATACAGGGGTCGGAAATAGACAAAATGATCAAAGAGGACTAAGCAGGGGTGCGAATAATTTTTCTCGTCATAATTATCATAATCAAGGATTCGAAGGAGGAAATCGCTACAACCACCCAAATCAGCGAACAGATCGGTATCAGAACCGTAGGATGGTGGTTAGGAAGGGTCCTAATGATGATTCAGCAAAGCAGTATTGGAGGCGTGTTGATTGCAACAGCGAAGGCAGAGAAATGCCAATTTAAACTTTCTAAGAGATTGTGTTGAGTCAAATCCTCCTAATAGAATTAAACTTAATTCATTACGATTATCACCAGTTGATCTTCCGTATATGCCAATTCTTTTGCATGATACTTTTATAAAAGCTCTCTGTTATACATGTGCGGAGAAGTCATTTATTTCAGAAAAAACATACCGATCATATTTTTCTTTTTGTCCTATTAAAAATCGTTAGCTGAAGTAGTTACGGCTCAAGGGTCGCAATGCAAAAATTTAGGCACAATTGAGTTAAGAATTAAAATAAGGGAATTTTCGAAATTGTGGAAATTTCATGTGATTGCTGAGATGCAATATCCATGCATCATAGGTATTGATTTTATGTCACATGCAAAGATCAGTTTTGATTTTTTTACAAAATCGTTAATCATTCCGGACTCCCAGATTGAGAAATTGGCAATTTCGGACGAACCGTTACGGATAGATTTATTAAAGACTAAGTTAAATGTAGTGGCTGATATGTTGTCTAGAAACCCGTTAGAAAGTAATGAAGAACCACAGGTGTCTTGTGCGGTGATTAGGTCGTTAGTATTATCGTCTAGAAAACAGTTGAGAGAGGAACAGAGAAATGATCCGGAGTTAGGTCATATTTTGCGGTTTTTAGAAAATCCTGACGATAGTTCCATTAATGAGTCAATCTGTAGAAATTGGTCCCGCGACTTTAAACTAATTAACGGATTGTTATATTATGCAAAATATACAACCACACTTGGTGAATTAAGAGTATTTATACCTAAAACATTACGTAAAGACGTTATGCGACAGTTCCATGACTCGCCGATGGCAGGCCATTTAGGCAAAAAGAAAACCTACTTAAAATTAAAAGACGCGTTTTATTTCCCGTACATGAGGAAATACATTTATAAATATGTAGCAACCTGCTACCAATGCCAAAAATTCAATTATAAGAACGGATTACCAGCTGGTCAATTAATTCCGATAGTAACGAATTTTCCGAATGAAATCGTATCTTTAGATTTATTAGGCCCATACCCTGCAACTTGTCCAGAACGCTATAAATTTATTTTAGTAATAACAGATAATTTATCTAAATGGGTTGAAATAGTTCCCTTAAGGAAACTTCGGCTAAAGCAATTGCCAATGCATTTTTTGAGAATTATATTTCGCGTTATGGAGCTCCAGATAAGTTAATTACTGATAACGGCCCCCAAATGATATCCGAAGTTTTTGAGCAAGTATGTCGCAGATTGAACATAAAACACGTTAAAACTGTGGTATATCGTCCACAAGCCAATAAAACGGAAAGAGTTAATCGTACTCTTTTAAAAATGATTTCGAGTTTTGTCGTGGATAATCACACTAACTGGGACCAATTTCTGCATGAGTTCAGCTACGCTTTAAGGACAGCAGTACATGAGACAATGGGTAAAACACCGGCGGAATTATTTTTAGGTCGAAATTTAATCACTCCGTTTCAAAAATTAGTAATGGTAACTGATGGATCAGACTTAGTTTGTGGGAATATAGAAAAATTGTTTGAAGAGGCTAGAATACATACAAAGCGCCAGCACGAGAAATGGGCGAAATATTATAATAAGAAAAGGCGTGAAGTTAATGTGAAGGTTGATGATCTAGTGTTAGTTCAAACTCAAACGTTGAGTTCGGCAAATAAGAAAATAGTGGGTAAATTTATGCCAAAGTTTGAGGGCCCCTATAAAGTTCTGAGTGTAAAAAATAATAATAATTTAGTAATATTAAAATTTGGTAAAAGAATAACTGTTAATGTGGATCAGGTGAGAATTTACCATCAAAGAGAATCAGAAGACAGTGTTGCCGAATCGGAAAGTGCCAGAAGTAGTGATCATAATGCAGTAGCATCAGACAGGTCGGATAATAGGCAGCCGAGATTAATGCAATCAGAAAGTAATGGGAATTGTCGTAGAGGATCAAAATCAGGAAATTTAGAAGGTAGTAGAGATATAGTTACGAATAGAAGCGATGGAGTGGAGGTGAGAAGAAAAAAACGTGTGCGAACGGAGTCTGCTGTTTCTTCGGGGGGTGATGTGTATATGATCAGGAAGAGAAAACCACATTGGACAGAGAGAGAGAAAAGAGGAAGACCAGACTCTTGGGTGGAAAACATACAGAAGAAGAGACCAGAGGCCCAAGTATCCCGAGACAAGAGAAAGTTGACCTCGTCAATGCCGTCTCGTCCCTCCAGAAAGCGGTATAGAAAGGTGGAAGAAAGTAATTCTGAAGGAACAATTACAGGACCATCCCACAGTGAACAGTGGAAATCGGAAAGAGCAATTCCAGGACCATCCCACAGATTCAAATACAACAGACCCCAGCAAGAACGGAACTGCCCTTACAACCTTCGGAGCCGACGTCGAGTGGACAGCAGCCAAATTCAAAATCTCGCAAGTAAAAAGAACGCCTCAGCAGGAGCATATCAGCTTCAGCGGACTCAATGGAAGAGGAGACCCAGAAGGTGGGAGCGCAGAGAGGACAGCCCTAGGACAAGGTCATCCAGTACAGAGACCATGGTTGGAGACAAAGCCTATGCAGATTGGATCTAAGAACTAGCCAGGTTGTATAATTCTAATTTGTTTATTTTTCCTCTGACAGACAGTTCGGAGTATTTTCCATGTGGGCTAGTCTATTTTTTTGTAAAATTAGCGTACAAAAGTTACTGCGTTGTGTGTATTTTCATATCGGTTGAAAAAGCTTTTGTATTTAATTATTTTCCAAATTGTGGAAAAACATTTGTTGAATTGCAATTGTTTTGCTACACTTTAAAGGCGAGGCTTTATATGTGAGATTACTTGTATTGTTTGTTGTAATATATTTTATGTAAAAAATGTATATAATTTTGTGTGTAATTATTAAGATGTATAAGTAGTGTCTGGTTTCTGGGCGCGGCGTAATTAGGAATACTAACAAAAAACATTAACAGCGCAGCGCGATTGATTGGGAAATGAAACCAGATAAAGGTTATTTTGTTATGAAACTATATATGTAATGTATGCCATATTTTATGTCAATAAGGAAGTTGTATAAAAGTTCTGTGCATTTAATGTCATGTTTTAGAAAAAATTGACAAGGTTTCCTTTCAGGGCAGCAGTCCCTGAACATAGTGATGAGATGAAAGTTTGATGTCGTAAGAAGATATTATTGTAAAATTTTTTTATGTATTTATTAGCACTTAAGTAAAGTGCATGATCAGGGTTTTTTCCTTGAAAGGTTTTCCCCTGATCTTCGCCCGAATGGGATGCACTGTAGGGAATGTATGTAAAAGATCAATAAATTAGAGTGGAGTACCCCTTTGAGTAGTCATTTCTGTGTGCTAGTTTAATTAAAGTTTCTAACTTAGAGAGTTAAAATTTTCTGCAAGTTCAGTGTTTTCAAGCATTCTAAAGTTCGTGAGTTAAAACTTTCTACAAGTTCAGTAATTTTAGGCATTCTAGAGTTAGTTAAAATTGTGTTCAGGTTCAGTGTTTTTCAGACGTTAGGTAAATTAAGCGAGTTTTTTCAGGTCGTTAGACCTTCAATAAGTCACGCTTTTTTTCTCGAAGGGGAGTTGTGACGGGTGCTTACGCGTTTCACTAACCTTCTCTTAAATTCTATATTTTATTTATTTCAACCAATCTCCACCGGGAGCCAAAAGTGTGACTTATGCAAATGAGATATTTTATATAAGTTAAGGTTTAGCAAGTTCGAAAAGGATATAAAAGGGGGAAATGAAATGAAGAGAGAATGAATTGAGAAAGTAGTTTTTCTAGTGGAAATATAGTCGCCGGGAGAAAAGTCGATTGAAAATTATACATAAAATCAGTTCGGGACAGAAGTGAGAGATAGCTGAGATTGAAGCCGCTCATTAAAGCAATCCAGATATAGAAGAAGTAATTAGAAGAACCTGCCTTAAGAAAAGGTATCAGGTTAGTTTGTTTTCTCAAATTAAATATAAATGTGTAGCTTAATTGTACGCGTCGTCCACCGTGGATTCAGTTAAGATTCCGTCGTTCATAATTATTGAATATTTCTCATACTCCACTGTGTTTTATTGTTCTTAAAATTTGAATAGCATTTGTGTAATCTCTCAATTAAGAAAGGTCAATAAATAAGATTGATTTATTAAATAAGTAGTAATTTATTATGAATTTAACACATTCAGATTTAGATAATACAAGAAGGGGAGTTATTAAACTTAGAGGTAGTGATAGACTACGACACCCTTCGTGTAGAGAAGCGATGCATGTTAAATCTGTCGAGAGCTCAAACGTTCTCCAGTATGTGTGGTGTGATAGTTAGGAGAGGGGATGCCAGCTCAGGTATCACCCTTGTCACATGACCATTGTTCAAAATTACGATGTCCATCGCCAAAATATCTCGTGTAGCTGAACAGTGCGACGTTAATATTCCCTCACTATTCATCTAATTGCTGAAAAATTAATTTGCCTCATCAAGAACCAATATTTACATAGATTTAACAGGATAAAAACCGCTGTTCACAAATACCCCAGTCTAAATTGTTTGAGAGAATTCCTTTTCAAATAGGGTTTTAGCAAAAATATCGATTTTACAAAAAATCCTGATGTGATCGGATAAAAAGTAGGTCATTTTCGAAATCAGCACACTAAATTATATAAAAACCACTGAAAGCCTCTTTTGTACTTCTCCAAAACTTTAATTTTGTACCTGTGCGTAATTAATAGAGTGTCTATTAAGTACAGTCTATTAACAATAATTAATACAGTCTATTACAATCTATTATTAATACACTCTTTTGTACACGGCGCCGCTCTATAATAAAGTCTCTATCATGGAGCGGCTCCGAAAAGCATAGAGCATTTATACAAACGTAGTGGCACTATTTCTGTAGCCATTTATTTTTGTGTAATAATAATTCTAAGTTACAGTATAAAACTGATTTAGTGCTGTGTCCTAAGCATAATACTTCAAATTAAAAGATACTTATGTACCTGTTTATTGGTTTGAAGTAAAAAGTAAGTACAAATACACATTTCTAAATTATTTAAGTATAAAGACACGTAGTAGGCAGAGGCGGATTAAGCGGCTGGCGGACCTGGCGGCCGCCAGAGGTCCCAAGCTTGATGGATTTTTGTTATAAATTCAACGCCAAACAAAAGGATTTTGAACCGATTTTGCAACCCCGATGATTTCCACTCTTTTGAGTCGTGTAACAGCTCTAGCCATCTTTCTTCTGTATATCTGTACAAAATTTTCACACATGCTTTTGTTTGCTCAAATTTTATTGCGAACAAACGAATACTATTCAAATCAAATAAGTTCTTTTTTTTAGTTCACAGCTGTCCTTAATTACTCTCGGATACATCTTATACTAATGGAGAAAATATTCCAACACCAAGAAAAAATTATTGTAGACTTATGGAACTTATATAATGCATTTGTCTAGGTAACATACTTAATTGATTCAACTCTTAAGATCACTGGTTAATGTAGGCTCAAGAAGTGCCATTTCAAATGTGAAATGATGGCACATTAAAAACTGGTGTAACCATCCGAATTTTAAATGCAAGAATGTAAACATTGTGTCGTACAAGTATCTGATATCAGTTTGGATGAGAAAATTGCATGCATGTCACTCTTGGCTAGTCCACATAAGGCAGCTTGATTACTGTTGTGGTTGACGTTGTCGTATCCGTACAATGATGTTCCATTAGCGCTTGATTGAAGTAAGATCTGGTGGTCTAGCGGGCCAACACGTGGACACTCTATAGAACGTTTTGGGTTACAACAGGGAATGAGGGTGCACGTTATTCTGCTGGAAAACACCCCTTGAATGATGTTTATAAATGGCATTGCAACAGTTTGTATCACCAGACTTACGTACAAGTTTGCAGTCTGAGTGTGTGAGTGAGTGAATATTAACGTCCCACTGTTCAGATACACGAGGGCTTTTGGGGACGGTCCGCGTCATTTTGAACCATGGTCAAGTGACGCGGACGACACCTGAGCTGGCACCCCCTCTCCTAACTACCACACCACACCAACGGGAGGATGTTTGAGCTCTCGACAGATTTAACGTGCATCGCTCCCCTACACGGCGGATCTTCAGTGGTACTGGGCTCGAACTCATGACATGCTAGCCATGATCCGATGCCTTGACCACTTGGCCACCACGGCCGTCTGAGTGTGTGAATAAACCTTGAGAAAGCTCCTGCAATCAACGAAAATTGACTTACCAGATCATAAATCTAGGTGCTGGTTCAGTACGTTTAGGCCACAGAAAGATTGTTTACAGACACTGATATGGCCTTCTTCTAATCAATATACAGCCATCACTCCAGTGACGTAAGGTACACCTCCACAACCCCCTCATCTCTGGGGGGGGGATTATAGGGGCCCATAGCCCGACTGACGTCAAGTACGGCTTGAGGCCGAAAACTTGACTTTGCAGAGGGAGGGGGGCCCTTAATATTCTTCGTTAAGCCACTGCATCACTGGCATCAAGATAGAAGCAGCTTTGATCGGAGAACACAACACATCGCTACTCCATTTTCCAATGATCTCTATCATGACATCACTGAAGTCGCAGATATCGTTATTTAGAGCTATTGGTATGAACACTTTAGGACGTCTGGGCTGGAAGCTATTTCTGATTGATTTGTTGATTCATTCATTTGTTACAATGTACTGCGTCAGACTGGTGCCAAAAAAAACTGTAATTTCTGCTGCAGAGGAACTACGATGTTTCCCAAAATTTAAAGATGTAAAGAATTTGGTCTTTGTCAGTGGTTACTCGTGCGTGGTTGAACCATAGTTTTCTTGAGGTAGTTCCTTTCCTTGACCGCTGCTGTTGAAAATCATGCACAATGGATTAATTTATACCTAGTCTTTGTGCAATATCATGGAAAGAAAATCCGCAATATATTTTTAAGCTCTATTATACTATCTCGTTCAAACTCAGCGAGCTGTTGATAAAGGCTTCTTCATCTTCTTAAAGTCATACTGGATTAACATTAACTCAATACGTCAAATCTCAACGATAAATAACACTCACGAACTTTATAGCACGTATTTAAAGCACACATGATTCGCATCCTCCACGTGGAGCAACTAGCACCGCACTTGTGCACCTAACGTGAAATTTGAATTTAAGTCCTCTTTTGGATATGAAAATACGCCTATAAAACTTCTTTGATGCAGCACAACTCCTTCTTGGTGATGGAAATTTTATTTCCGCGTCAGTTTATTTTAATAACGAAAATAAATGAAACAAAATTAAGTTATGTGATAAAAGGTATGTCTAGTTAAAAGCAAACTATTTCAAGTTAGTTGAATTTAGGCCTTAATGGCAAGGTAAATATTAAAAAAAAGCAGATCTGGCTGAAATCCATGATACGAATGAGGATAAAAAGACCTCAATTCTGGAGGAAACTTTCCTTTGAAACAGATGGACCAAGTATGTAACTTCCCTGATGACCATGATTTGGTATACTATACTCTTCAGAGAATAAATGTTTCTAGAAAATCATTGTAATAAGTTGAGTGCGAATTATTAAAAGGATCTAGTCTTCGAAAATGTCTAGAGAATTATATCTAAAATTTCAGAAATGAATTTGGAAAAATGAAACTAGGAGTAAGTGATTTATCAGGACCCTCGTTTGAAGAGGAACCCGGACAAGCTCACAGGTAGCAAAAGAGAAAAATTATTTTCAGTGAATGTAATAAAGTGGGGAATGAAATTTTGAAAGAAGGAAAGATTTCAAAAATTTCACTTTCATTTTATGTCTTATGCCATAGAGCAAGAGCAGAACTATCCTAAAGACCTGAGATATATGAAACTGTTAAAGAACTTCCTGTATTTTTTGATGATAGATTATTACATGAAATTAAGAAGTAAGCTGTGTGTGTGTGCACAAAAACTTAAGTAAACTTACAAAGATGATATTGAATCTTTTAATCTTGACTATATGAATTGGATCAGTTATTATTATTTAAAAAAAACAGATACAATGAAGACCCCCACTAGAAATTTATCGAGTTTCTAGAGGTCTCGGGTAGACCGACATCTACCGATATCGAATGCGTCAGGGGAAAAATATTTTTCAATTTTAAAGCATGTTAAAAATTATTTAAGAAGCACTATAGATGGAAAACAAAAACAACAGGATTATATTATGTATAGAATAAGACATTTTGGGCAAAATAGAAACAGCAAAAATGATAGATGAGTTAGCCAAAGAAAAACAAGAAGTAAAGTTGTATAGTAAAATTGTAAGCTCTTTAGTGAGGTATTTATTTTTTTAAAAATACAGATAAGATTTTTCTTTAGCCGCTGAGTTGTATTGTTAACAATACATTTTATTTTAATCATTTAAGGTCAATGAATCTTTTCACAATTTTAGTTTTTTGACTCTTGTGCCTATTATCCTCAAACCTTTTACCGCCAGGGGCCCCCAACCATCTTAATACGCCTCTGGGAGTAGGAAGATTAGGATTATTCATGTAGGTTCGTGGCCTAAATCGCTAAGAAATAATTTTATTGATTATATCTCTTCACAAGAAATGAGTTATTTTCAAAACAAAGATCCAAACAATATATATTCTGTTTCACAAAGAGAATACAAAGAACAAAAGAGATCATTTTTTAATGATCTTTTCTCTAAAAAACCTTAAACATGGCCAAGTGCTGGAAAGATCTTGGCTGTGTTTTTCAAATAGTATTGGTAGTGTTTTTTGTTTGAATTGCAAACTTTTTTCTGAAACAAACTCTTAATACACATCCGGCTTTTCCGATTGGAAACACGTAGCAAGTTGTTCAGAAAAACATGAAAATTCTATTGAACATATAAAATTCAATTTTAGTTTGGTTGACACGAAAAGAAAATAAGTCTTTTTTAGATAAACAATTACAGGAGCAACTAATAAAACATACAGAATATTATTACAGTGTCCTCAAACATGTTATTGCTGTAGTAAAGTATTTGGTTGCAAGATGTTTAGCATTTAGAACAGGGGTACTCAACCTTTTTTTTACGCCGGACCACATACATGTGACATATATTTTACGCGGGCCGCAACATGAGGATTTCTAGAGAGGGGGAAGCTATAAAATCAAGGACATTTGAACTGTGAAAAATTGGTCAAAATATAAAATCTCATAATTTTGGATCTTATTTTAAAACTATACCAAACTCTATCAAACAAAACTCACAAAATATAGGTTTCATTCACTTTTTACCCAGTTGCGGGGGAATTTTTCAATTTCCGTTAATTAATGATCCCAAGCCCCTTGTCAGCATTCTACTATCATAAAAACAAAGCTGCCAAGTACTTGGATAATATGATTTTTTTTCTTTTGACAATGCCTTACATATTTTTATTTCAGATATTAATTTATCCATTGCAGGATGTGGTAGCAAAGAGCTTTTATTGAACTACAGACTGAAATCAGTATTATCTGTATAAAGTGTCTGTTCTTATTGCGCATTTTTGTTTCAAATTTATTCAAATATTTTTTGATTTAAAAAAATATCTGAACAAAGAACTGAATTCATCAAAGAGCCCATCGGAAGCATTTAAGAAACACTTAACAATTTCTATAATAATTCTTAAGTTTATCTTTAACAATTTCGTATGTTTGTCAATATATATAATGTATAAAATTTTATGGGATGCTTTTGTTACCTCTGCGTTTTTGTGACATTACCACCTGCAAAATACTTATTGCTGTTTCAAAGTGTTTTTTAAGAAAAGCAATTTATCTCGTCTTTAAATGGATCCCCAAGAATAAGAGCCATTGAAAGATTTGTATTTAGTAGAACAGTGACAAGCAAAATTATATTTTTTATATATAACATTTTCACGACAAATCAAACAAGATGTTGATCCATGTTTTTTTTCCTACAAAATAGTCAAGATCCCTATCGTCTTGAAACAGCAAATGTTTTTTAGAAATGAGGGTTAGTTAAAAATTAGTTACACCTATAAAATGGTCGCCACTGCATTGTTATTTGTTATCACTAACCATTATAATTACAAAAAAAAAATTATTTCACAATTTGTACCAGCGCGACATGGATAGCAAAATTGATAGATTGGATTGCTTGATCTCGCTAAATTTTTAATACATTATTCCTAAATAATTGAATTTGTTGTTTCAATGAACATAAACCGGGCCACTCATAATGGTCCGGTGGGCTACATGCGGCCCATGGGCCACAGGTTGAGTATCGCTGATTTAGAGGTACCGTGGCAATATTTAGTTTTCCTCATAATGGTAATTTTATGGGTACCCTGAAACTGCTAGCAGAGTTCGACTCATTCATTCGTGAATATATTGAACTGCGAGAATTACGACCAAAATCGTTAATATCGTATTTATCAAAAACAATATATGAGCAAATAGTTGAGATAATGGGCAAGCAAATCATTAAACGATTATACAACTCAAATAAATAACAATGACGCAAAGTACTATACAATAATGGTGGATTCAACAGTAGATTTGTCCCACAATTACTAACTTGCTATTATACTACGATAATGTTTTCGGGGAAAAGTGTATGAAATATGTGTCTCATTAATTAAGATTATTAGTCATACAGATTTATATTTAACTAGCTGTTACCCGCCCGCTTCGCTGAGTATTTCATGATGTTTTATAAATTTTTGTTGGTTATATATATGTATAAATTTTTGATATTTAAGTCCTAGCATTAAGAATTCGATTGTATTGAAAAATATGCGCCCCTTACGTTCCTCAACGCCACTTGGGAGTCGATTTTCACGAAACGCATTTTGTGGCGTATCTGTATTCTATGAGAGGAATCTGCTTACCAAATTGCAACACTGCGCGTCTAATAGTTTAAAAATTGGAATAATTATTTATATCTCCCCTTAACCCCCTGCAACACCCCTTGTGGGTCATTTTGCACCGAACTCATTTTGTAGGGGATCTCTACTCTATGAAAGGAATCTGTTTACCTAATTTCAAGAATGTACATCGAGTAGTCTAAAAATGGAAACAATTATTTATAACGCCCCTTAAACCCCGGAACGCCCCTTGCGGTTCGAATTTCACAAAATCCGTTCTTAGCTGATCTCTACTCCATAAAAGGAACATGTCTACCAAATTTCAAATCTGTAGGTTAAATAGTTCCGGATATATCGTGATTAGTCAGTCAGTCAGTGAGTGAGTCGCTTTTCTCCTTTATATATAGATAATTATTTATATCTCCCCTTACCCCCCCCGCAACACCCTTTGGGGGTCAATTTTCCCAAAACCCATTTTGTAACGGATATTTACTCCATGAAAGAAACATGCCTATCAATTTTCAAGCTGGTAGTTCAAGTAGTTTAAAAACGAAAATATTTATCTATCACGCCCCTTAATCCCCCGCAACGCCACTTGGGGGGGGGCTATTTTCCAAAACCCATCTTGTAGCTGATATCTACTCTATGAAAGGAATATATTTATCAAATATAAAGACTTTGCGTCTCATAGCTTAAAAATATTAATAATTATCTATAACGGCTCTAAGCCCCCGCAATGCCACTTGGGGGTCAATTTTCACCGAACTCATTTTGTAGGGGATCTCTACTCTATGAAAGGAATCTGTTTACCTAATTTCAAGATTGTACATCGAGTAGTTTAAAAATGGAAACAAATATTTATAACGCCCCCGTAACGCCTCTTGCGATTCGAATTTCACAAAATCCGTTCTTAGCTGATCTCTACTCCATAAAAGGAACATGTTTACCAAATTTCAAATCTGTAGGTTGAATAGTTCCGGATATATCGTGATTAGTCAGTCAGTCAGTCAGTCAGTCAGTGAGTGAGTGAGTCACTTTTCTCCTTTATATAGATTATATACAAGAATTTTAGAAACAAATGGACTGCTATTGGATAATTGTAGGGGACAGTCATATGACAAAGCTGCCAATATGTTCGGTCCATATAATGGTGTGCAAGCTGTACTAAAAGAAAAAAAATAAATTCGTTAATTATGTGCCGTGGGCTGCACATTCTCTTAATCTAGTTGTGCAGAATACAGTTAAGGTTGCAACTGAAATCGTGAACTTCTTTGGTTTAGTGCAACAAATATATGTTGCTTTTTTACATCTACCTATAGGTTAGACTTCTAAATCGTGAACTCAAACTGAAATTTACCTTAAAAAGATTAAGTCAGACCAGATGGTCTTGTCACTACGATTCTTTTGAAGCCTCAAGAGAAAAATATTGTAATATCATGAATATTCTTAAGACATTTAGTGACAATGAAAATGAGAAAATTGATTTTCAAAAAGAGGCAGTAAATTTATTTAATAAATTAACAAAACTCGAGAAACTGGCATTTTAATTATATTTTGGGAAGAAATTTTAGAAAGATTTAATTCAGTTAAATTCTTGGATTAATTCAGATTACAGATTCTTGGGGTTTGGACATCTGTGAAGGGAATAAGTTCATTATGTTATTAAAAATGTTTATAAGCAATGTACAACATGTGAATCAAATCAAAAATCAAAGGAGTATCAAGACGCAGCCCCCCAAAAAATTTTTTTAGAGATGGAGAGTGTTTAAAAGGTTGAGCCTTCAACTCAAGCTCTCATTTTGTTTGCTGTGTTGTAAAAATTTCTTACTCATAATTATGACTTCGTTAGAATCTTTAATTGGTGAATTGGAAAAAAAAACATTCTCCCAGGTTTGCGAGAAAACGTCTCACGATTGTCGTCTTATAGACAAAGATTGGAACGTTTAGCGGGTATTGTGAAATTTCAAGAACTCGTGAAACAATTTCCTATTCCCGTCAAGGTGGTATTAAGCGAACATGGATTCCATCTTTCCGATTGTGTCTATAGTGTGGATGAATGCACTGAAGGACCAGACACTTGCCATTGTTTTAATTTATTTGACGAACCTGAGAAATATTTTATGGTTAAACAATTCAATCATGTCGTCGTACGGGATGGGTCTTTACATTATAAAGATTGTTTGAGACTAGCTCAATTAGAGAACGACATTAACTTTACATAGAACAGTTGATAAGCTCGCTACCCTTCCATTTGCTTCTCCAGTGGATCGTTGAAAGGTTTTTTCCATTGTCTTTGAAAGCCATCGTTTCGACTCCCTGCTTTTGTCAATGGGATTGCTTACTGTGTTGTCGGGGAGACCCCATGACTGTGCGGTTGACGTTTTATTGGAATCGATGGTGTTTCAAGAACAAGTGGTGCACCCACCGAAGCAAGATTGAAACAAATTTTAGAGAATGGAAAAGAATACTTACCCCGAGCCATGCATATGACGGACGAAAATAGTAAACGTTGGCAAAGGATGTACAACCTGATCCAAAGTGGGTTTAAACGACATTCTTCTTAACCTCTAGTCATCCATAATGCCTCCTTCTAGCCAATCAAAAGCCACTTCCTGCTTCTCTCTCTTCTAAAAAGCAGGGCTCAGAAGCCCTCTGCATCACACGAGACAATGGAGGCCGACAAAGCATTTCAAGTCTACCTTGCAGAGTACCAAGAGGCCCATCTGGCCGATTACATCACGTTTATGATGCATTTTCGCGAACTTTTACAGACTTTGACACCTTCCGAAGTGATTGCTCTCTACACCGTGGACCTTGGGGACCTTTTACGCAAAGTGTTTTGGAATCACGAGCCCCACGACCTGCCCACGTTCGAGTGCCTCACGTATTCTGAACCCTCGGAACTGAACAGCGATTACCTAGAGCAGCAGGCTACCAAAGGAAAGGGGGCATTTATTCAAGCCCAGTGGACGGTCCTGGCCATACCCGTTATATCGATTGGCGTATAAGGCTTGAAGGCGACATGGTCCTCAACAGTTGACCCCCTGGATTCTATTGGCGCAAGCCGTGCTGGACGGGTGTTACGCGTTGAAATGGCATGAAAGCGTCTTCCAAGTACCCGATACGTATTCAATCTGCCGGAGTCCGATGCATTGGCCAGAAAAGACACACTGTGGCCATGTATTTCACATGCGTTGCTTACTCCAACACCTGGAGGTGAGGAATACCTGTCCCCTCTGCAGGACACCCAACCCAATACGAACACTGTAGAGGGGAAGAGGTTTCCCCAGAAAAATGTGAGAATGATTGCTGGAAAGGAGCATAGCTCGGGACCAGTAATCCAGTAATCATTCTCCTTTTTTTTGGGGCTACTCTCAATGTCAAGGTTGGAAATGACAAGAAAAAAAAACTTTCTTACCCACAAATTTTTTAGACTGGGTTTGAAAAGGGTCAAGTCCTCCCCGGAACATTTTGTAAGATCTACAATAAAGAATGCGAGGGTGAGGCAAATAAAGTTTGAAAAGGGTCATTTTTTCCTTCCCGGAACCATTTTGTAAGATCCACAAAAAAGAATGTGAGGGTTTAAAATGAGGCAAGTTTGAAATATCTTTAAGGTGTTTGAAATATCTTTCAGAAGCAAATAAAATATACAATCAATCTCTCTCTCTAAAAAAAAAACCCGTGTTTTTAAAATTTTTTTAAAGAGAGATTGAGTTTAAGAGCAAACTACTCGCAACTCATCTTTTTCAAAATGACAGACACGGATGATTTGTTTAACCTGTTGTCAACACCTGGTTCACCTTTGCCATTCACTCCAATGGCTTCTCCTTCTCATGGACCTTCTCAAGATGAGCTGAGAAATGCTGTCATTCCACAAGACTCTCGACGACGTCGTTTTAAACCTTATCGACGACCCCCTTATGCCTATCGATTTCCCCAGAACCGTGCCCAAGTCTTTTTCCATACTCACGGTCTGGCCGTGTTGTGTCTCCGAGACCATGGTTTCACGCTCACCAATGGTGTCGTCTCGTATGCCTTGGATCGGGTAGGTGCGAATGAATTGTTCAACTGTTTACATTATCTCAATGTCGGTACCCTTTGTGTGACCGACTCACGTTCCAAGCAAGAATTTAAAGACATTCAAGCGAGTTGGAGCGCTTTCAGTCTTTTCAAACGAACCCCCGTCGTGCTCTTGAAATCCCATCCACGGGGAGAATTCCCCTTTTGCCACCAGACGCAATGTCATCGTTGGATTGCCGTGCAAGGCATGTGTGCCATTCTCCACCAACCTCTCAACCCCATTTTTCACTCGCATCCTGTCTGAAATGCATAAAAGGAGGACTCGTGTCGACGTTTCTCCTCAGTTGCAGCATGGATGCCTTCCCCGAGCACCTTTAATCCACCGTGGTGCCCGTGACGTTGCCCGAGAAACCCGATGCGTTGGAATATGCCGCTCGGCAGGGCCAAGTTTGAGCGGGCATCCTCTACCAAGAGCCCCACGAGAAACGAGTGTTTACATTATTTTGTAAAGATCATTGGCATCAAAAAAAGACTTTTATGGACAATTTCAAGCGTGCCGTGATGGAGGCATGTGAACGAATTTAGACCCAACGATATCATGTGGGAAAAAGTGTCCAAAAGCCTCTTGAAAAATCCAGATCGTTTGCTCAAAAATACCGACAAGAATATGGTCTACATCTATGGCAACATGTTTTTTTTGTCAAAAAAGACTTTACCTTTTGGTTTGAGAACGGTGAACCCCAGAGAGGTTCATTTCATTCAAACGACGCAGGTGCCCATGCTGCTGTATGAATTGCCCCCCTCCAGTCTCAAGTGCCGAGCCCAACCTAATGTGGCGAGGAGGAGTTTTGAGCCCTGTGACCAAATTCTCTACCATCGGACCATCTTGGAGCCCCACACGGCGTATCCGATCCCAGCTGGAACCCACTACTTGATGTTGACGGTTCAAAAAACAGCCTTTGGTCTGGACATTATCCCCGAATACCTTCTTACTCAGCTCCTTCAGAAAGGATTCTACTTGGGGTATTTCCGAAAAATGAAAAAGTTTGATCAAACCCCCTACAAGCTACCTCCTCCTATCCGGGCTCATGGACTGAAGCGACCTTTGAAGGAGACACACCCACCCAAGAAACGAGGGCGCATCATGAGACGTGTGCAGATTCCAGAGCCTATACAGATTCCAGTCCCTGTGCAGATTCCAGAGTCTGTGCAGATTTCAGAGCCTATACAGATTCCAGTCCCTGTCCAGATTCCAGAGCCTGAGCTACTCTATCCACAGCCTGTGCAGATTCCAGAGCCTGAGCTACTCTATCCAGAACCTGTGCAGATTACTGACCTTGAGCTACTATATCCAGAACCTGTGCAGATTCCAGAGCCTATGCAGATTCCGGAGCCAATGCAGATTCCAGAGCCAGATACTGCTTGGCTCGACCAGCTCCTGTCGTCCGTCTATGGACAAGAACTCCAGGTACTCCACCTGGTCCCCTCTCTCTTTGATGAAAACAATGAGCTCATGGCCTTCCTGGATGCTTTTGAAAGAGATTTGGCGATAGAGCCCCTGGACTTATCCATGCCCAAACTCCCCTCTTTTGTCAAACACTCTATTGGATTTAAAGTGATTCAACACATGAATCTTTCTTGTAGATGATCAATAAAAAGAATTATTTAAAAAAAAACAAGTCTCTGTCTTTGTGTCAGAATGATACAACATTTATTGGACCAGTGTCGACATCGCACGACGATCGTGTTTGGAAATTTGGGTCGCTGGCCAGATCGAGTCACGTATTACGAGCCAGACAATCCTTACACCATAATTTTTGAGCCTAATTTTGGTGTGCACGTTCCTCGGTCGTTTGGAAAAACCGTGGACGTGTTTGCGAGTCATTTGGATTTGACGTGGGACCCAGGAGTAGATTTAAAACTCTTTCAACTGGGTCGTCCCCCGTCTCGCCGAGTTTGGGAAGCCCATCAACCTCAAAATGTAGAGGCCTATACGTTGAATCTCACGGACTGCACGCGCCTAGCGGATGTGTACGTGAGTTTATTAACGTGGTTGGACGTTTGGGAAATGCATCGAGACGAAAACCTTCCTTGGCGCCTGGTGTGTCCCCAACCCTGGAAACGGGCTTTGGAACCACACGTGGAACGCTCGCATCAAAAGGCCTTGGCCCATGGAATGCCAGTTGACGTCACGCTCCTCGAGCATATATAAGGCCATCCGTCTCTCTCAGAGAAAGCAACATATCTGTCTATTTTGCTCATGCCAACGTCTTTCACCACCAGGGCAAGCCAGTGTCCATCGAGTTGTCTATTGCCACCATTCCCAGGGATGGCAGTGATCCCGAAGTGCTCTGCATTACGGTGAACCATGACGGACTAACTTCCTTGTCCAAAGACATGCGATCCAATGCCTGCAAAAAAGCTCGTCTTTGTCTGGCACGTCCCTTGCCCAAGAGTGTGCCTGTAGAATACCTACCCTATTGCGTGAGGGGCATGGGTGACCCAGGAGGCCTCATAGTAGTGAAAAGCCCGAAGCAGCAAAATTTTTTTAAAGAGTTGGGACTCGTCACCGTGTTCTTGGAGATGCTGCCCAAATTCAACACCATTTGCGATGGCACCTTTCCCAACCCCATGCATGAGGGTGTACGCGAAGATGTTTCTCATTGCACCATGCTGAAATCTTTTCAATTTGCAAAATACCTGCAGCAGTTTAACAAACTGCTGGCAGAATTGAATGACAAAGTTTCAGCTTTGATAGAGTGAAAAAAAATGCCCTTTGGCCCAAAAAAGGGGGGTCCCCCCTATTTTGGGTTAATGAAAGTGCCAAGCTTGGAGAGCATCTCTTTAAAAAATTTGTACTTTTTCTAACCTCTTGTATTTTTTTGCATGTCAATGTTGAATAGCCAATAGAAATCTCATGAAATGGATTGTCAGCCAATAGGAATCGATTCACGTGACCTACCAGAGTATAATAGGCGAGCCATCCGCCGCCCTTCTCTTAAATGTAACATGTCTCATCTCACCTTTTTTCCTCATGCCAATGTGTTTCACAGTGGGGGTAAGCCTGTCCCCATCGATTTGGCCATTGCCAGCATTTCGGAGGATCCCAAAGTGGTTTGCATCACCGTGGATCATTCCAATTTGAGGACGACCTCGAAAGATTGCCGGGTTAATCGTTTCATCAACGAACGTCTCAATCTTAAAAGCCACCTGCCTGGATCCGTGCCCCTAGAATACCTGTCCTTTTGCGTCAGGGGCAAATTTTGTCACCTGGCGTAAGGAAATCGAGGCTTCAACGTGGTCAAGGGAACAGACCATTGCAAAATCTTTGAACAGCTGGGACTCTTTACCATAAACCTGCAGACTCTGCCAAAGTTCCAGGACCTACATGACCGTACTCTGCCAGATCACCTGCACGAGTATTATGATATATCCGAGTGCACCATGGTAAAGTCTTACCGTTTTGCTCGTTATCTGCAACATTTCAACAAGCTGCAGGCCAAATGTAAGAAACAAATGGCTGATTTAATAGAACTGGACTGAACCGAAAATATTGAACTGTAAAAAATGCCCATAGGCCCAAAAAAAGGGGGACTGAGTCGACTCTTGTGTCGACTCGGTCCCCTTTTTTTTGGGTTAAGGAAGGTGCCAACGTTGGAGGGCCTCTCTTTTAAAACTTGTATTAAAACGATGCACAAAGATACATTAAAGATTAGTTTTAAGGTCGTCAACCAAGATGTCATAAAATACGTTAAAAGATTAGTTTCAAGGTTGAAAAGCGTCAACCAATAGAAATCGTTTCAAGTGACCTCATTAGAATATAAAATGTGAGCAGCCAGCAGCTAGAAATTAGATTGCTTCTGAATGCAGTCGAGTTCAGAAATTTGTTTTTTTTTTTGTTAAAACTGTCAGGTTTGGGTTTGTATTGGATATTCCAAATCTGGCAGTTTTGACGGAAAAAAGAATTTTCATAGCAACAGGTAAATGCTAAATGTTTTTCGCTGTCAGGATTTGGCGTAATGTTGAAAATTCCTAGATTCTGGCAGCGGTAAATGTTTTTAGCCAAAATCTTAAAAAAATCTGAAAATTGGGGGATCGAGTCGCATGTCGACTGGGTCCCCCTTTTTTCGGGCCAAATTATCCACCAAAATTGGAATGCATCTTTTTAAATCTTGACACACAAAAAATTGGAATCACCTGCTGGCTGCCAGTTGAGACCTCCTTGACACGCCAAGATTGGAAAGTCGCGAGATGGCTCGTTCCCTTCCACACCCATATTGGAATGATTCTCCTGGTTTTCTCGACATATCAACGTTGCATTGTCTACATTTAATGGGTCGCTGCTTTCACCAAGCTTGAAGCATCTCCATTTCATTTGCCCCCTGCCATGCCTCCATTTCATTTGTGGATCACCCCCCGTTTTAAATCATTCGTGGGCTGAATATTTTCTCGCGCCCATCAAAAATATTTTTCGGAGGAATTTGAAAAAAGTTTGTTTGTTCTTTATGAAAGGCTCTGAGACAAACTTTCGGACAGACTTTGGTTTGAGCTGAAAATTCAACATGAGGGTAAAAAATTCTTACCAAAAGAGCAATCCTAAGGTGGATTTCGACTTGAGACATACTTTGCTTCATACTTTGGTTTGAGCTGAAAATGCAACATGAGGGTAAAAAGAAGGGGGGAAGGGGACAAAATTCATACAAAAAGAGCAATCTTAAGGTCGACTTGAAACACCACGGCGGGGGTAGGTGAAAAAGAACCATCATAAGGTGGATGGTTACCTGAAACACAACGGGAGGGTAGGAGAAAAAGGGACAGGGTGCATTCAAAAAGAGTCGTATCATGTTGGATTTAAGACCTGAAACACAACGGGAGGGCAGGTGGAAAGGGGATTCTACAAAAAGAGCCATGGGATTTTAGACCTGAAACACAACGGGCTGTAGGGGGACAAGATTCTTACAAAAAACAACCGAGGATGGGGTTTCTTTTCAAAAAAGGTCGTTTTCCATATTCAATCATTTTTTGAAAGTGTCACGGTGCTCAACTTTTTATTCGACCGACTGTATGGAACCTATGGTAATGACTGTAAAACGAGAAGCGTTTCCTATTTTACAGAGATTGCCATAGGTGAATAGTATAGCGGTAAAGGCACTGGGGCCCCTGATAAAAGTGTGCAAAAGGAAATGGCATACGGGAAGCTGCTCACCCCCACGATCCAATTTCAAACGTGGAGCGCAAAAGTTCATACGGGGAAAGTAACGAGCGTAGGGTATAAATCTTTGGGTGAACATTACATAATTTGGCGTAATTTTGAACCATGGTCAAGTGACGATCCATGAGACGTATTCAAAGGGATCTGGTACATGTGGTCGGGACACATTGGCCACCAGACCAAATAGAGGAATGTGTAATAATATTTATGCATGAAAAGAGAGAGAGAGAGAGAGAGAGAGAGAGAGAGTAACAACCACCCAATGATCAACATCACATCCAAGGGATGTAGTAATATGTATTCATAAAACAGTAAAGTAATTAAAAACAACAACAAAAAAAACAATTTTTTAAAAATTTTATTTATTATAAACACTGTAATAAAACAACGAAAAAACCGCGACACATTTTTACAGTCCATAACATAAAGTGTGCGAAAACCGTGACACATTTTTACAGTCCTTATCATAAAATGTACACATGTCTGAAAACCGTTTCACCACTTGACAGACTTTGAGGTAAAATTTTTTAAAAACCATGTTACATTTTTACAGCCCTCATGTGTTGCAGGTATTTTCACCTAGGGTGTCAAAGAAGGGTACATTTTACAGCCACTAAAACTTTTCCCCATCTCGGAAAACATGTGAGTTCAATGGATCAACACATTCTTTTCAGTCCAACATTTTCCAACAACAAACTATCCTTTTCGACTTGAAATACATCTCTTTCAGTCTTAAATACATCTCTTTCTGTCTTAAATACATCTCTTTCAGTCTTAAATACATCTCTTTCAGTCTTACGTACATCTCTTTCAATCTTAAATACATCTCTTTCGGCTTTAAAGGTGTCTCTTTCCAATTTCAAAACATTTCTTTCAGCTTTCCACTCATTTTCTTTAGATTTCCACTCGTTTTTAAAAACGTCCTTCTTTAAATCGGCCACGATCGGTTTCCAATAATCGTCTCGTTCCTTTTGCCTCTTTTCTTTAATTTCCTTGATTTGATTCACGACATTCTGTTGCTTTGGGGATAAAACGTACATTTCGTCTTTGAGAACTTGAAGAGACTCTTTGAAATTTATTTTCTTGTAATCGTACAACGTCCAATACATTTAGCCTTCAAAGGGAATCTTGAAACGTATAAACTTCCACCCCATCACTTTAATGGGGACTACCCATTTCAAATGACGCTACTTGTCTGGCCCACGTTGAGCATGGATATCCCATAGCACCACATTCTTGTTCCCGTTCTGCTCCGCGAGTAACCTTTGTATCCCATCGGGAAACAGAGTGCATAAAACGGTAATGCTATGTGGATGCATAGGTCGATTTATATGGAAATGGGAGGTATGTTTCCCTTCTTCTACATTGTCTTTGATCCTACCATCACACGTGGCCTTTGGCTGGCTCACGTACACCAGGGTCCGAGCCAAGTGAAAAGCATCTCGAATTTTCACGCATTTCTTTGTACGTCCCATGTGGGGAAAATCATACCGAATTTTATATTTCCAAATGTCTTGAAACGAGATCTCCTTTTCACAAGCCAGAATCATGTGTCGATGTTGTATTTTACCCTCTAATCCATCACACAGACACCAGAAGGGTAAAATGACAAATTCCTCACGAATGGCTTCCATCTCCTGACAAAATACAGGAAAGACGTCGTGTTTCACCATAATGTGAAACCAATCCAGGTCTTGGCACAGGAAGCGTTGAATTTTTCCGTGAATGTCCTTTCCCAAACCACTGGCTTCACTAAATTCAATTCCACGGTGCCACAGGTCGGGTTTTTCAAAAACTGAATCGTAAAATCCAACAGAAGTGGGGTCTTTGCAGCGATCATACAGGTAGTGGGGCATCGAGATGAAATACATACACTCGCACAGGACGTCGTCCTCGTAATCCGGGGGTGGGTCATCACCTTTTCTATGAGCCACAAAACCTTTCAAGCATTCCACGACATGTTGCACATTCTCACGCTTCATTCTTTGCCCATTAGGCCAAGATTTAAACCCCATACAAAAACGCACTCTTTACGATTCTTCAAAGAATGTTCTTTCAAAGCATGTGTGTGATAGTATTGTCCAAAAGTCATGGATTCAAAACAAATGGGACCACGGATGACAATATTCGAGGAGGAATTGATAAGCTTGTAAAGCGTCGTGAGAGACATGTCAGCGGCACACCAAAATTATTCTGGATATATAAAATCAACAAGTAAAAAAAAAGAATTTTTTTATACGCTGTTGACTTGGATGATAAACAATATTTTTTGTACTCGTGTCGCCATGGGAAAACTTTTTGAATCCTGTTACAATACCGGTGTAAATGTCCATCTTCTCCTTCCATCTTGAGGTGTTGTAGAAGGTGTACTAGAGGGAGAGGGTGAAACATGCACCCTTTGCAGTACGGTGATGGGTCTCACGACGGCCACGGGTCGGGGAACATATGGATCTCTTTCTTGTCACGTAAAATTCATCTCGTGTTCAAAATGTTTTTGAACCTCTTTAGGGAAAGGAATCGCATAAGGTGTATTCCGCGTGGTCCTCTTCTCGTGGCGCATGACCAGGGAATTCATAGTGTCTTGCTTAGGGCTCACCACTTCCATTCGGCAACAGGGCTCGAACCCAATCCTCTTCCCCCAACAATTCGTTTAAGCTGGTAAAGACTTCCTTGTCCTGACATTCAGCCCGTCACAAAGATTTCATTTGCAGGTACGAATTCACCTTCCAACGATTGGGGAATAATTGCTTTCGGGCCCAAAACTTTTGTGTGTAGGGCCAAACATCAAGGGTGGTGTCGTGATAGGTCAGGGTCAATTCGGGAGAATAAGAGACGAGTGTAGGCAGAATAAAGTCTCGCACGGCATCAAAGGGCACAATGCCCTCCTCCGTGACATGGGGAGTGATCAAAGGATGGTTCTGTTTGTAAAAGAATCCAGTCTCGGTACGTTCAAATTGGACCTTGAGAACACCAGAAGAAAAAAAGGCGATGAGAAATCTATAAAACTCCAGACGAGTTCCAACTCGACAAGGTAAAACATACTTTTCCACAAAGGTGGAATAGATGACCTTGGGAACAATAATGTAATACCGACGATGCAATTTGTAAATCTCAATTATAATGAAAGTGTAATGAGTAGCAAGACTCGCTCAAGTATTTAAACTCTCTAAAACAATTTTCCCCCCTAGTTTAAACATTTTCTTTCCACTTGGAGTTTAATCATTTTCTTTCTACTTGGACAATTCATTTGGAGTTTTTCCAAGCTGGCAGGAGGTTACACATGGGTTGCTTGTCCCTCCCAGTTGAAGTGTTTCATCGTTTCGTGGACCATTTCATCAGCTTGGTGTTCTTTTCCAACATAATGCATCACTTCGGGTATAATGGGGTCTAAATACAAGTAGGTGGCGAGATCTGTGGCTCCAATCGCTAACTCCCATCCGTGGTTGTCTCTCTCCAAATAGTCTTTGATCAAATGGTACTTTAGGAAATATTCCAACTCGTCTGGAGCCACTCGCACGATATCACCGTGATCCCAACCATCGTCGTCTCTGAACAGGGAAGGAGAATGCTTCAAGTTTCGGACGACATCTGGATAGGTAAACGATTGTAAGCTTCCCAGAGTCGGACGAATCTCGACCTGTTTATTGTCAAACGGACTTTGAAGGAAGATGCGACAAGGAACCCATTGGGATTGATAGCGCATCCATTCTATGGAAACTAGATAGTCGCAATTGGGTCTGGTAGCCATGACAAGAAAAAATAGAGCAGCTGAGAATAAATGAGTAAAATGTGAGCTTGCATATAAAGATGAATTAAAAATTTTTTTTGTATTGTTAAGATTTTATTTTACAGGGTTTCATGCTTACAATCTGAGATTGTTTCCATAAGGTTGTAGGAAATCTGTAGGGTCCATTAGAGTACATCCTTTTCTTTTGAGTGTCTAGTGACAAGTTTAAGCATATATGTTATAAATTGGCGCATCGTGTTTGGTAACAACTACCAATGCAGGTACACCTTCATTTTCAGATTCGACAACATTTTCTATGTCAGAATCTATTGACAGATTCAAGCATTTCTGTTATCAATTGACCCATCGTGTTGGGTAACAACTCTAATACGGGTACACCTTCATTTTCAGATTCGGCAACACTTTCAATGTCAGAATATGAATGCAGGTCCGATTCCGTGTCGGAAGAGATTGTTTCAGTCATCCATAATGGTTCACACCCAGTAAATCTCCAAAAATACGCAATGTGAATCCAGATGGACCACATCCAATACTAGTTTTATCTCGTTTACACAATTTACGACGACAAAAGGGGCATGTATTTTTACCGCTCTCAACCCATTGTTTTAAACAATTTGAATGAAACATGTGCTTACATTGATTCAGTGTATACCATTCTAATTCATCGCTGCTTAAACAAATAGAGCAATCGTTGCTTGGGCAAGGTTTGCTACTCAGGGAGCTGGAATCGTTGTTTTCATGTTGGCAAGGCTCGCCGCTGAGAAAGCTGTAATCGTTGTGTCTTGAACGTATCATCCTAGTATGGATTAATGCGCCTTACGATTTCGTCCCAGCAAAGCCAATTTATTTGCCCACACTTGTTGCGACCCCTGAGAATGAAAGTCTATTTTACAACACTGGTATGAATCTACATACATTTTAAAACTTGCAAGAGCTTGTACCGAGATAGAAATTAATAAACACCATTAAAAATTCTTTTTTCTTATCTTTCCCACCAACAACAAAACTAGTTATTTACTTTTTATGTCCATCTATGTTTCATCAAAAGAGTCCCCTTACGACTTTCCGTACTTGCCCATGCATCTTGAATGTACTTCGGAACTTTCCATTCATCTCAATAACTTGTATAAACATCCACCCAACACTGTAGCCGAGATACCCATGATCGCAAAAGAATAGAGACGTTTTTTGGAACGGTCTTCACCCAGAGCGTTCAGATAGGATTCGGCCACTTTGAGAGCGATAAATTTAATTTCAAAGATTTTCACAGGAAACTTTTCATAGATGAAACGTAGATGCAACATAAACAACAAGAGGAGGTAGGATACCGTGACTAAATTCACCTTTCCCTCGGGTTTCAAAGCATCCAACCACTGTTGAATGTCAGAGGGGTTGGGGGCGGACAATGTGTCCACATTCTTTTGTATAAGGGATGTTGACTTGATACTGAGCATTATATTGTTGGACAGGAGGATGTAATGAATCCATTGGGACAGTTGCAATGGTCGTTTGGAAAGGGGGATTTGTTCCAAGGGTAAACGCAGAGGTTCCAATTCTTTGGAAAAATGACGAGCAATATCACTAAACATTGCTTTGTTTAAAAGTTTTGAGTGTAAATGAAATCTCGGCCACAGGATAAATGTTTATGAAAAAAATGGAATGTTTTTTTCCAATTCACCAATTAAAGATTCTAACAAAGTCAAAATTATGAGTAAGAAATGTTTACAACACAGCAAACAAAATTAGAGCTCGAGTTGAAGGCTCAAAATTTTAAACACTCTCTCTCTCTAAAAAAAATTTTTTACAACACTTTTGGAGACACAGCAATTGTTTTCAGAGACGTTCATATTGTTTCCTAAACACACTTTCTCTTTGGAGAACATTCCTTGTGCTCTGGGATACAATTAAACGATATCCAGTAATGTTTGCACAAAATTAGGTGGGTGGGCCAATTCTTTTCATTATTAAATAAATAGTCTTAAAGAGATTTATCAGTGAATGGTTCCTTTTTCTCCAAGCTATGTTAATAACGAGATGGTTAGACCTTTTTTAACATATTTTCAAGAGTCCCCATACATCAGATTACATGGTTCTCGTTTAGTCAAACGTCTCCATAACAAATAGGCTTTGGTGATGGCACAACTCTTTTTATGGCACATTTTGCAAGGATATTTCAATTTATTGGGTTCTGGGTCCACATATACGTTCATCTCTTCAGGGGCAATTCTTTTCAAAGACAACAACAAACCAGCCACATACACGTCCATGATTTTACATTCAACGAGAGCTGCCATCACTCGAGTTTCCCATTGAGCCACGAGAGGATATCGAAACCAGAGTGTGTCCATGACGACCGCACATTCCGATTCATCCACCGCCAACGCTGCTAATCCTCCTGGTTGGTGACGAGATATAAATTGCAAAGGAGTTTCAGCATTTGCCCAAGATGTGGATTCCATAGTCTCCATAATCTATCCACCTTGTTTTCTACTAGATTACAAAAACTGTTGGATGGGTTTACTATTTCAAACTTTGGGTTTCAAACTTTGGGTTTACTATTTCAAGGAGCACATTTCTTGACACTTTCCTCTTTGGTGTCCATGGGTCGCTTCTTTTTCGTCTGCTGTTCTCGGCGCCATTCCGCCATGTCGGCCACATGCCCTTGTACATACTCCACGTACCTGTCTTTATATTCGGTGCACGTTCCATCAAAAATACTTTCCAAAAAGGATCGACATTCTTGAGGGGTATGCACTACCCCAGAGCGATACAACAGACGTACGGCTCGGACGTGTTTGCCACGAGCCTCTTCGGCATCGTAGCGAAACATTTCGATATATTTCTTGGGATCATGTCCCTGGTAGCCGTCCATGGCAAAGAATTCATACACTGTTTTGGGACCGCTGATTTTGTGTAAAATGCTCGTCAACTTGATCAAATCCGAGGATCGCACATTGTCTCGACCCAAAATACGCTCGACACAATGCTACTCGTCCAAAGTGGCATTTTTGGAGCGTAGAGTCCAAATTTTGAGCAAATCCTGGTGGAGATGGGAATCCATCAAATAGGGAGCTTGGCGAGACACTTCCAAGACATGGGACCAGGGTAGATGGAAGGATTGAGACAATCGTTTCAAAATGCGTATGACTAGTGTCTCAAAAGTTAAATGGGGATTGTTATGATCTTCCACCTCTCGTGTAAAGACACTGAGACAGAGTTGACTGTCCATGATGATACTTGATTATAACTTCAACTGCTGAAGCTTTAAACTATTTGATATATTTTGCATCTCCTCAGTAGAACCCTCCATAGACACCAGATCAAGAGTTGGGACTCTTCCTTTTTGGGTAGTTGTTTATGCCAAATACTTCAGCTCTCTCTCAATTTTCGAGTTCACTAGCAAACCTTTTAAACTGAAGCAAGTGGAAAAGAGTTTCTAGTTAAAAAAAATTTATTTTTTTTAAGAATTCATTTTTGAAATTTTGAATGCACTCACTCAAATTTTTGCAGCCAAAATACTTTGTTGACACATTTTTTGATAAAGTTTGGAGAGTCCAAAGAAAATTTCAGTTGTATTGTGTTTATATGTCGGGAACAACTATCATAATCCTTGAATTTAATGTTCTCCTGAAATGAATATTGTGAGGAATTTGTGTGAATATTTCAAATCCATCCTGATTATTATTTATATAGCTTTTAAATGCAGACTCGGTAACCATTTGAAATAAACTTTCTACACCATCATTTCGATTTTCCTCCATAGTCTCCTCATTTTCTCCACTATTATTTATCCCTCCTTCCTCCATAGAATCATTTTCTCCACTATTATTTACCCCTCTTTCCTCCATAGAATCATTTTCTCCACTATTATTTACCTCACCTTCCTCCATAGAATCATTTTCTCCACTATTATTTACCCCACCTTCCTCCATAGAATCATTTTCTCCACTATAATTTACCCCACCTTCCTCCATTACATTTTCTACATTATTTATCCCACCTTCTTCCATTGCATTTTCAGCATTATTTACCCCACCTTCCTCTATAGTATTTTCTATATTATTTACCCCACCTTCCTCTATAGTATTTTCTATATTATTTACCCAACCTTCCTTTGTAGTATTTTCTACATTATTTACCCCACCTTCCTCTGTAGTATTTTCTACATTATTGTCCTCCTCCATAATTCCATCATTATTTACTACATTGTTCCCAGCATCCTCAATATTGTAAATCACACTTTCCAGGGTGACAGAAAAAATGTATTGCCTTAAGAGTTCAAAATCCCGTTTTCGTTGCAACTCCAAATCCTGCGTAAATTCTCGTATCCATTGGGCAACTTCAACAGTACTTTTATTGGGGTAATTCACCACATACAATTTAGGAGATTGCTTGTACGAACTTACAAATGTTCGTTTACCCTGCACATAGGCATATCCATTATCGAGGGCGTTTGAAAGTTTTTCAGCCAATTTAATATTTTTACGGCGAATAATGTGAATGGCTGCATTTCTTGTGACAAATTGATCACGAGCAGTTTGTTTGGGATACTTTTGTGTAGGAGGTAGCACATTGTTTCCAAAAATCATGTCATTTGGGAAACATTTGGCAAACATTGTCCCATTCTTTTTTGCCGAGGAGACTAGCTATATTCAAAATACGGAAATATAAAAGATTATCAGTGCCAACCAATATGCCTAAGACGAGAGCATCAGAACTAAGTGCTAATTGAAACCACATAATAATGGTTCAATATTAAATTGTCACTTTTTCCAATAAATTTAAAAGTACCAAATAATAAATAATCCGCGTGTTGAAGCTGTAATGACAGACTCAAAGCCTCAGATAAACTATATAGCCAACTATATTTAAAAATTTTTTTTTTTTTTTAAATTAGTCATAGAATATAGTTGATTGTCATGTACAAATAATTTTGCAGACAAAATATTTTGTTGACACAACTTTAATATTACCTTAAATTTTTTTTTTAATAACGTTACTTGCTCTGGCTATTTTAGCTAATGTCGTTTCAGGCCATAGCCAGAGTTATTCCTGGCATACTGTTATTCTTGTCTAGAATTATTCCTGTCTATTCAGAATGTTTCCGATTTACAAGAAGGTCTAAGATTGCATGTTTTTGTTGCCGAATTGTGTTTTTAAAGATTTTGTGCGGGAAGAAATTTTGAACTGTCCAGTGCGAACCACAGTGCAAGTACATGGATATACTTTGAACAATAACTTTATAATTTTTAAATTTATTCGAACCAAAGGTGGATTTCTGTTTAATCTAGCAAACAGCTCCGAAATAAGTAAACTAATAGTTTGGGATTATGCGTATCTACAGAAATCATGGACGCTGAATCCTCAATTCTTTTGAAATTTGTAGTAACGGGATTTTATTTTAAGCCGATATTTCATTTGATGACAGTAAAAGCCCACGTTATCGTTGGACCTCGCCGTTGCATGCAAAGGAAGACTGAATGGGAGCCCGACCTTTTTTTCAACAAAAATAACATTCGAACCAAGAAAGAAAGAATTGTAACTAAATTGAATGATTTATTATGTTAAAAAGTTTGTAAATTTGGCCTTAATAAACATGAATTTATTTGTAAGAATGGTGTTGTGTTTTGTTTACAACTTGTTACTCTAAACAAACATTTCTTTTACAATCCATGCCATAGGAATTATACAAACATGCATAGGACCACCATGTTAAATCCTAGTAACTTTTCCTCCCATTTGTAGTTTCCTCTCTACCCAAATCAATTTCTTTCATTTCAATTCGAATACTAATATGACAAGTGAGAACGTATTGGGTCAAAAAATCAGGAAATGTTTTATAATGGACCATGTAAAATGGATCATTTAATCTCTTTAAAATGGGAATCATCCCAGCAAATACCAAATAATCAAAACTTCCTACGGGAAGTGGACCTTTGAGAAGGCTCTCATTGTAAACTACAAACCATTTCGAATTGTTTGATAGGTGACACAACTATCTTATGAATATTACATGTTGAGTTAGAAAATGTTACATTTTAACACATGTTTGGCACCTGGAGGTCTTCTTATGGAAAGTAGACCTTTGAGAAGGCTGCCATTGTAAACTACAAACCGTTTCGAATTGTTTGATAAGTGACACGACTATCTTAGGTGCAAAAAAAAAAAAATCCTCTCAATATGTATTTAAAAAAAACCCCTATCCTCTCAATATGTATTTAAAAAAAAACTTTCATCTCAATATGTATTTAAAAAAAAACTTTCCTCTCAATATGCATTAAAATTTTTTTTTTTTAAAATACATATTGAGAGTTTTTTTTTCTTTTTTCCCCCACCTAAGATAGTCGTGTCACCTGTCAAACAATTCGAAACGGTTTGTGGTTTACAACGATACCCCTCTCAAAGGTCCACGTCCCATAGGAGGACCTCCAGATTCCAAACAAGTGTTAAAATGTAATATTTTCTATTTCAGCATGTAATACCCCTAAGGTAGTCGTGTCACCTATCTATTTGCTTAGAATAATGAGCCATTTCGAACGATACCCCTCTCAAAGGTCCACGTCCCATAGGAGGACCTCCAGGTTCCAAACAAGTGTTAAAATGTAATATTTTCTATCTCAGCATGCTATGTTCATAAGGTAGTCTGGTCACCTATCTATTTGTTTGGAATAATGAGCCTTTTCGAACGATACCCCTCTCAAAGGTCCACATCCCATAGGAGGACCTCCAGGTTCCAAACAAGTGTTAAAATGTAATATTTTCTATTTCAGCATGTTATGTTCATAAGATAGTCATGTCACCTATCTATTTGTTTAGAATAATGAGCCTTTTCGAACGATACCCCTTTGAAAGGTCCACGTCCCATAGGAGAACCTCCAGGTTCCAAACAAGTGTTAAAATGTAATATTTTCTATCTCAGCATGTTATGTTCATAAGTAGTCATGTCAATTATCAAACAACTCAAAACACTTTAATAGTTTAAATTTTTTTTTTTTTTAGTTATATAGTCGATTGTCAAATAGTTTTGCAGACAAAATATTTTGTTGACACAACTTTAATAGTACCTTTAAAAAAAAATTAAAATTTTTTTTTTTAAGGTTTATAATCCTTTGAGTAAGCAACATCCTAAAGCATTTAAAGCTATTGGACAATCAAATAATATATTGCACACGCAATTGCATAGAACACTTAGCTTTTGCGGTAACTCTGAATGGCGAACGTATACATTATTTTCCAAAACATCTTTTGTAAATAAGAACGATTCATTATCGGTCGCAAACTCGGCTAATAAATTCCAAGGAATTAATTTATACCCTTTGCGGTTTCGTGCCAAGTAATATTCACCATTTGTTTTTCGCAATAATAAAGGTTTTCCATCCTTCTGCAAATAATATTCATTTCCTTTGGCGTCTCGTGGGTATCTTTCCATGCCATCAGACATTTTGGCAAGTTGAAACCTACCATTGTTATCCTGTATTATTACAGATTTTCCATGTTGAAGGGGATACAATTCGTTTCCCTGAAAATCCCTGGCATAATATTCTTCATTGTGTTTGTTTCTTGCAAAAGGTTTCTCTGAATTTGGGTACAACTGATTACCCTCTTTATCCCTAGCATACCGTCCCACTCCAGACAAGGGATCCTTGATAAAAGGTTTCTTTCTTTTGGAATAATATTCACTTCCATCTTTACGTTTGGGATAATTTTCTGGCAACATGTCGGTGGAACAGTATTCTTTTTCAATCTTGTCTTTTAAAGATTGTCCTGTTCAAAAAACACCTGAACAAGTGATTGAATTGCTCAAAGCTTGGCGTAAAGCTCATCCATTTGCTGACAAGTGTTCAGTGTGCAAGACATTTTTACCCCTTATTCCTTACACCTTGTGCTGTGGACATTTTTACTACAACAATCAATTTAAAACGTATCCCGTTCAATCGTTTGCCGTACACACACCTAAATATGCGTTTGAACTGCCCATTTTGAAACGTTTAAAGACTCAAGCCAAATTGAAAATGGATCAAGATTTTTTGGTCTTACCTGATCCCATTTTTTGGCAAGTGGTTTCCACCTTGGTGTATGAAAAGATTATGCAGTTTGTACAAGGGTTACCCATGACCAGTCGAACCCAAACCGTTCAATCTCCAAGTAAAGTGGGTTTATTTTACAAACAAATTTTAGAAACCCCTCTAAATTATGGGAGTTTACAGCGTCGGTCGTGTGGAAAATTCACCTTGATTCGACAAGTGGCGTTTGGGAAAAGTTGCATCTTATCCAAGAGAGGAATGATTGTGCCGGATGCCAGTATATGCCCCAATCAAATTCAACTTCCAGCCCACGTGGCGAAAAAATTTAATATCCAAAATTAATGGATTATCTTGAATAGAATGCCCTCATTACAACCAGGAAATTTTATTGCTTTAAAAGTCAGTTCACCGGGTTCGGAATATGATTGTTTTGGCATTCCTTTGGAAGTGGTGCAAGCCATGAACGCTGATTTTGATGGAGATGAATGTAATTTGTATTTGGTACCGAATGCGCTCTCTCAAGCCGAATGCGCCACCATTTTGAATCCAGAATCTCAACTGTGGTGTTTTTTCATGCAAGGACCGAAACTGACTCCAACTCAAAACATGATGGTTGTGTATTTTGCCAAATTTAACGATATTCAATTTTTGCCTTACAAACAGAGTGATTTAAGCAAAACGTTTCAAGTTTTGTATGATTGCTATGGTTCGCAAAAAGCCTTTGAGTACATTTATCAACTGAGGCAATTTTACTTGGATGTATTGCAAAGCCAAATGTGTTTTGCTTTGACTTTGCAAGAAATGCAAACCTTGTATCAATGGGGACGCGAGTCCTTGGAAGTGTTTCAAGAAAATGCCGAGACGAGTAGTGTATGTTTAGTGACACAAGTGTTGTCGCGGGAGCCAAAGGTAGTTTTGAGCACTTGTATCAAATGTTTGGATCCATCGGGTATCAAAACGATGTATTTGTAAAACATTCGTTTTGGGAAGGATTAAGAGCCAATGAAGCTGTAGTGCATACAAAAACGGCCACCGAGGCCCTGAGTAACGCGTCCTTGATTTGGGAGCCGGGATATAGTTATTACAAAATGGTATACAATTTACAAGGGCTTTATGTGGATTACAAAGGACGTTTTATGGATGGTGAGACGGTGATTGAAAATGATGTATTGAATGTATTTCATTATACGGATGTGATGTCTGTGGAAGGGTTTCAACATCTTTTGAACACGACATTGCAATAAAGAAAGAATGGAATGAAGGAGACGATTCAATGAACCACTTGGTAGCTAGATCCGATATACCAGCAGAGCCATTGGAGCGACGAACGGATATTAAGCCCGAGATGGCAACTTTGGGACAGGTGTTGTTTTCAAATGCAAAAAAATTTTTGATGAATATTTTTGGTATGTTAAAAAAAAAAAAAAAAAAAAAAATAATAGTAACTTTAAAAGCTTGACAAGATTTTGCAAATATTATTTTACTTTACAACTTTAAGTTTGGGAGAAAATTCACCAAGAGTTTTTGATTCGCCTTTTCAACATGGATTATTGTGCCGAAGTCTCATATATTCGTTGTAATAACGGTTACAGATTACCCATGGAAATTACCTTTGCTCGTATGGATAATCCTCGTCAGGTGTTTATCTTACACATGCGTATGCCTCATGATGTGTATTTCACGGTCACTGATCTGGTTTGCAATAAAGGTCAATGCGAACGTCGCAACAAAGGCTTTAATGTCAATGCCAGGTGCATCCTGAAAATGGACAAAAAGTCTTGGTGGCACACTCTACAACATTTTATTCACGACCATATGGGAGGGATGCCCAGTTGGCCGTTCGCTCCAAAAATCAAAAATAATTTTTTAAGAAGGTGGGTGGATTCCGAAACGTTTGCATTGTCAGCCCTCCCGTAGGAAATCATGTTTACGGATGCATTCACTTTCATAATCGACTGGTTTCGTTTCCTTGTGCTGCTAAAGCTGCTCGAACCCTGGCTATGAATTTGAATCGAACGCCTCGGGTAGATTAAAAAAAGCGATTCAATGTAAGGAGGATAAACTAATGGATAAATTGGATGAAAAACAACTTTTGGAAGCAATAGATAAACTTTTGGAAGAATGTGACGAGTTGATGGATCAGTATCCAGGAGAGGAAACACCTCTGGAAGCCATGGATAAACTTTGATGTGGATAACTCGATGGAAAAGATAGATAAATCTAATGAGCCTTTGGAACAGGACAAATTTCCAATGGAGGATACCATAGAAAAGTGTAATGGGGAAGGTTGTCACGAGGTATTGTGCAAACTATTTGAACAATATCCACTTGAATCTTTGGATAAGTGTTTGGACCCCATGGATAAACCATTAGTGGAAAATACAAAAAATGAATTTTCTGATGAAACAATGAAGCGAGGAAATGAGACAATGGAATGTAATGTGGAAGAGATAATAAAACTTGATGGGGCAATGGAATGTTGTGAAGAAATGTTGGATAATGATAAATTTATGTTGAATGAGCTTGAAAATGTTGAGATGGTTCAACTGGAGAAAGCCACAATGAAAGAGTGAAGAACTTGAATGAACTATCAAGAATTTTCCATTATTATTTCTCTCAAATTCTTGAGACATTTCTCTTAAAAAAATTTTTTTTGGCGCTTTTAAAAGCTACAGACATTTTGAGCTGATTATTATTACTTGACAAGCCAAAGCTTTTTAAAACTAAGCATACTTTGTGTTTATTAATATTGTTTATCTGGTACTCTCGAGATTATTATTGTTGGACTTGGTTGATAATCTTGTACACGAAGCCCCAGTTCACTTACAATCTTTCCCTATTCAAATGGAGATTCCTTATGAAAAGATTCGACATGAAGCCCTGGATCCCTTTGTGCGCAATGATGGATCTTGTGGTGTGGATTTGTGCAGTCCCAAATTTTATGCGGTGGATCCTTTGCAACAAGTTAAAATTTATACGGGGCTTGTATTTGAATTCAAAGCAGGATGGACTGCTTTCTTAAAAGATAAATCGTCCGTGGTCACTCGAAAGCATCTTGTCGTGGAAGGAGGAGTGAATGACCCCGGATACAGAGGAGAAATTATTGTTGTTATGTGCAACATGTCACAGCAGACGCAGTTTATTCAGCCCGGAGATTTTATAGCTCAAATGGTGAACATGTACACTGGACTCACTCCGAAACTGATAGCGGTTTCACACATTAAGAATGATACTCGAAGAGGAACACGAGGATTTGGAGGAGATATTGGGCGTGAAAATCTCATGGCAAATTTGAGTATAACAATAGGTAGTAGTGAGGACAAAGCATAAAAAAAAATTAATTTCTTTGTATATTACTCTTTATAAGGACCTAAAGATCTTTTCAACATTTCAAAGGTAGCTTGGTGTATACCAAACAAGTGACTGCATAATCGTTTCCATTGATTAAAATACGCCTGGTGAGTTTTTGGAAATAAAACCGGTTCAGACCCATAATCTGCTAACCAATCTGCGTGTTCTTTCAAATAATTTTGGCGTTTGACTAGATCCTTGTTGAACCAACTCAACAAATCTGACATTTTTAATTTAGTTTTTAGTAATAAAAACACCAACAACGCCATTTCTTCCGTGTCTTTCAACTTTTCAACACGAGTTTGTATTGTTTTTATTTGTTCGGGTGTAAACACTCGTCCTCTACGTTCCATCTTGATTCCAAACATGCCCTATGCTTTCCCTCAATGGGAATAGGCTCGACGATTGAATGAACAAATCAAGGTGACCCCCCACACGTGTCAATACGTTCTTTTGTTGAATCAAACCAACTGTTTTGATATTGAAAAAGATTTAAGAAATTTTTTGAAAATCAACCATAAACCTCTCGTGTGGTTTATCAACACGTTTCAAAAACATCGAGTGCGAGTGGAATACTCAGTCTTATTTACTCAAAGGGAATTGAGTGTGTTTGGACCCATTGCCAACCAGCAAACTCATGGCATCCTTTCCAAACGATTTGAAAACATCTATGGAGAGTTTAAACCCATCTTTGTCAGTCTCCCCTGGTGTCTTAAAAAATTGTGGGGTGGTCAAAAACCATTTCCAACCGTTTCAATTGAAACATTTAGAGACCGAATTACAGACTGATTTAAAGCGTTTATTGCAACAAAAAGTAGTGTGTCAATGTTTGGGGGGAGGAAGGGAAGAAACAATCGAACAACATCGGTGGAAAGTATTGCAACAGGTAGCGGAATGGTTACATATACCCAATGCCCTCAGTATGCATCAAGATGATTGCGTCAAGGATCAGCTGCTACAGCTCTTGTCAAAAGGCATCAAGAGGAAAAATTTTTAAAAAATTCCTCAAGACGAATCGGAATGGACTCATTTGTTAAATGTGTGGTTACGACGCAACACAATGGATCATGATGTTAAAGAACGAGACATTTACCGTTGGTTGGCAGTCGATGGATTTGAAGCAAAACATTTGAAATTGTATCTGTCGGCGATTTTGGATCAGAAATTTGTACGCCAAGAATACAGGCTACACATCAAAGCCGTGCGTGCAATGTATAGGTGGTTTGAGTTGCAACCCCAAATGTCCAGTTTGACTGGAACAGATTCGAGATGTGTTGTGTTTCTTACGCTTTTGCAGTTGTACGTGAATAAATTGGAAATGATGGAGGATGAAACAACCTTACAAGTACATCTTGCTAAGAGATCAGCGGAAGGATTTTTACATAGAAATGCTAATTATTACAAAGACGTCCGAAATGTAACGGAAGCTTTGTTGCAAGAATTGGGCAACATCTATGTACAGGAATGGCAGGGAAAAAATTGGACATCTGTAGCCAACGAACAGCTTGGACGCTTGATGAAGAACAAGAATTAAAATTTTTTTTTTAAAATTAAATTGTTCGTGGTAGCTAGACTTGCATCGATTGAAAACCTGTATTGAGGCACAATGAGTACACAAGAAATTTTACTCCAGGATGATCCTAACGATTTGTCACATTTCCCCTTCAACACTTGGATTTATGGCTCATGTATAAAAAGGCTGTTGCTTCTTTCTGGACGGCAGAAGTGGGATTTGTCCAAAGATGTGGGAGATTGGGAAAGGTTAACCTTCGATGAACGGCACTTTCTTTCTCTTTTTTTGGCCTTTTTTGCCGCCAGTGATGGTATTGTGATTGAAAATTTAGTGGAACACTTTGCTCGTGAAGTAAAAGTGACTGAAGCTCGTTGCTTTTATGGCTTTCAGATTGCCATTGAAAATATTCATTCAGAAATGTACAGCTTGTTGATTGAGACCCTCATTCGAGATCATCAAGAAAAGAATAAATTGTTTAATGCCATTCTTTGCGTTAAGAAAAAGGCAGAATGGGCTTTGAATTGGATACAAAATCCATCCTTTGCAAAACGACTGGTGGCTTTTGCCGCTGTAGAAGGAATCTTTTTCTCTGGTTCCTTTGCGGCCATTTTTTGGCTAAAGAAACGAGGATTGATGCCTGGATTGACATTTAGCAACGAGTTGATTAGTCGAGATGAAGGGCTACACTGTGATTTTGCCTATCATTTGTTTAATCATTATGTGACAAATAAACCCTCTAAACACGAAATTGTACAAATTATATCAGATGCCATCAAGGTTGAGCAAGAATTTTCAACAGAGGCATTACTAGTGTCCTTCATTGGCATGAATTGTACATTAATGAACCAATATATTGAATTTGTAGCCGACCGATTATTATGGGAATTGGGGTGCGATAAAATTTATAACGTGGAAAACCTTTTTGATTTCATGGAATGTATTAGTTTGGAAGGGAAAACAAACTTTTTTGAAAAATGTGTAGGGGAATATCAGAAATGTGGAGTTATGTTCAACAAAGAAAATCATATGTTTAAACTGGATGAAGATTTTTAAGAGGTTAGGAGAAAGTATTAAAAATTTTTTTTTTAAATGTTAAAGCTGTAAGAGAAATAATTTTTTTCAAATCAAGTAGATACTCTCTCATCAACATGGTTAAAATACTGGTTGAAATCCAAGCATCCCATGTAGGAATTGGCAAATCCACCTTTGCCAAGGAATTCAACAAACCTTGGGTGGATGATTGTATTCAACTGGTAGAATCTGATCCATCGTTCTTTTATGGAGATGCCAACGAATATGGAGATGGTAATGATCAGTTTAAACACTTGCTTCGGTGCTATTTAGTTTTGGAAAACTTTGCTGTTAGTTTGGATAATGTAGCCAGCAAATTGGGATCTGACTGGACTATTATCGCAAGTCTAAGTACCATTATATCGTGTATTCGATTTGCCAATCAAGATGTAAATTGGAAACCGATGTTGAATTACTACAAAAGACGATTGAAACATTTAGGTGTGGATGCTGTCCTGGTTCTGGATTATGGAAATAATATTCAGAGTAATGAGGAAGCAGTGCAAATGGGATTTAAGCGCATGTGGGTTCGCGGAAGAAAATTTGAATGGAAAGCCTTTAATACATATGAACACTACAAGAGTTTCTTCCAACGTGCTGAACAAATAAAATCTGACGTGGTGGAAGCAATGAAAAAGGATACATTTTTTCATTACAAGGAAGCACCCTTTGATGACTTTAGGGAAAAGGACTTGGTAAATGCCAAGGAATACATTGCAATGACAAAATTAAATTTCAAATAGTAATTATTTAAAAAAAATTTTTTTGTTGAAATATTTATAAGGTGGGCTTGATTGAAAAAATGTTTATTGACAACCAAGCAAGACTACCACAATGTATTATTTTGTCGCTACGTGGAATCCATCGTGGAGAAGGCTCATGCCCTTCAAAGCATTACTATGGAGCAATATGCTCGCATTTTACAATTTTACGAAGAGGATATTTTTGTTATTGCGGGACAAGAAGGAGTTGATTCTTTACGTTCTTTTATTCCCCATTTGGAACAAACTTGTTATGATTCCAGCAAAGATTTATACTTTATGAAGGTCAAAGAGTGGCCTCACTTAAAACTCATGTGTTTAAAATGTGCTCCCTCCAACCCATGTATTTGGAAATATTTTACCGAGCAAGACGAGGAGTTGTTCGAGTACCGAATTGATACATTTTCAATACTTTGCCCATCCTCCATGCTTGCTGGAGACAGTTCTGGCTCGTCGGGGCATGGAACGAATTAAATTTTCAAAATATTCCTCGGGTAATTCATGAAACACTTGCAACACATCTTCCCACAACTGATCACGATTCCTCACTCCAGTTTGACGCCAGTGAATCTCTAAACGACGGACCAATTCAGCCCACACATTTTCCACTGGATTCATGTCGGGTCCTTTGGGAGGCCAATCGTGCATGATATTTACATTGTGTTCCTGCAACCATAGTTTAGTCTGTTTACTAGTATGAACAGAAGATAAATCTTGCATAAAAATGAGTTCTTTCTCTTCATTATCCTCACACAATTCAGTTTCTACGGAGGAAGGGATATGGTTAATGTAATAGTCGGTATTCATGGTGGGTCGTTCAATCCGATGTAGGGTTCGAATTTTACCATTCCCTCCAAAGGCCATCCACACACATAGGGTGAATCGGGGACGTCCATATACGGGATTGGAAGAATGCACTAGGTATTGTTCATCAAATCGGTCACTTCCCTGAAGAGGTCTGTAGACTCTCAGAGCTCCCCGACTGGACGATCGAAAAATCTTTTCGTCGGAAAAGACGACCCGATGCCATTCGGAAACGGACCAATGCAATTTAGAATGGGCATAGACATAGCGCATTTGACGATGAAATTGAGTTAAAAAGGGCTTACGGGCCGGAGTACGACATTTTAATCCTTTTTGTTTTAACCGATTTCGGACCGTATCCACGCTACACGATGGAGTCCATTCCTTTTGTAAATCCACAGCACTTAAAAAAGGATCTTTCCGAGAAGCCTCGTACAAGTTTTGATCCATGTTGGCATCGGTGACTCGAGGTCGACCCGACTTGGTCGTGGCCGATTCTCCATGTCGCGTAATCCAATAATGCACGGTAGATGGGGATAAACCCAACATTTGAGCAATTTTTCGTTCCGATACATGCTCTTCATCATACAAATGATATATAGCATGACGAAACTCCATGCTTGTTTTTTTACAACAATCAAGAGACGATGGAAAACCCATGGCTATACTGTCCAAAGTGTCAAATTCGTACCGAAACTCTAAACACTGTAGCAGTGGTATTGAAAAAGAATCAACCCATGATGCAGGGGAATTGTGTAAAATGTCAAACCAAAAAAAGTGGATTTGTGAAAAGAAAACAAGACCATGAATTTTCTGGAACTGATTCGTCCTCACCTATGTCATGATCCCGACCGCATGAGTATTATAGCCCTTTCAAATCAACCTCCTGCCATAAGATGTGAAACATGTCACCAGATGCCGATTCCCAATGTGTACCATTTTATTCGGGAGGCAGCCAATGTGGATTTCCTGGGTGCCTGTCATTTGGCTCAAATGTATCATATCCTGACTGGAGATGAACAGGTGCCCGTTCCTTTTGCTCTGGTTTCTGTGAAAGGTATTTTACCCAAACGTGTGGATGATCAACCCATTCGTAGACTGTACGCCAGTGTTAAAATTTTGAAAGCCTTAAACGCTCCTTTTACTCAAAATGCTATGATGGACGCACCCACGGAGGAAATGCAACACTTTTTGACGGATTACATGCATGCCATTACTCACGCCCAACCCCAAGAAGCGCTAAAAGATAGCGAAAAGATGGTGTTGAATCATTTGCTGCAAAACTTGCATCAGGCCATGGAGTCTAAAGAATTTCAAGATAATAAATTTGACTTTTATTTTCAAAAATTGGTTCCGCATGTAAAGGCATGTCGGAAGGATTGGACCCCTCTTCCACCGGAAGAAGAAGAATCCAATCTCATAAAGCAACAGCTGAATCAGTTGCAACGATCGATGGCGATTCGTAAAATGTTTAGTCGTTATTGTATTCCATTTGATATATTTCATGTATTGGTAGGGTGTTATGCCTGCTGTTCAGATATTGGAATGGTAGCGAATTGGGCTCTGGATTTAATGGTCGTATCTGTCGAGGTCAATTTTTCTGGAAAGAATATGAATCATGTGCCTTTGTACAGCAAATCTTGCGCGGCATCAAATCGGACGTTTCCTACAAGCGAAATACAGATTTGTATTACGTGATGTGTTCGATTCAAAAGGGGGAAGGGATAGTGCCTATCAGAAAATTTTGCAAAATATGGCCAGTTGGAAAAAATGGTCAAGGAGAAAATTCAGGCTCCGTCGGATCTCGTGGAGATGGTAACTCATCAGCTGTTTCCCAATGTTCTCTTCGACCATCATGCAGATCAATTGGCATTTAATATTGCCATGGGACATGTAGCGTGTAGTATGGACTTGAAAACGGCTCAAGTGAAAAAGGGTGCCTTTGCAAAAGCTAGACGTTTGTATGGTATTGTTTGTAAATTGGTGAAGCAAGTACAGGCATTCGATGCTCAATATCCCATACCGTGGACTATTGATACTTTAAAATTGTTTATGGTGTCTGATTCCAACATTGAAAAGAATCTGACAGAAATTGCCGCTGTTGTATTTGAGCCCAACAAAGAGGAATAATAATTACATAATTTTTTTTTTTTAAGTTAGATTTATAAACTAGTTGAGACTCAAAGTTCTTCATTACATTTTCAACTGCTTAACAAAGTTAATGTGCAACCATTTTTTGGATCATGGAGAGTACTATACTTTTGAATCAAATTGCTGAAAGTTTCCTCCCTGAAATTGTTCAGCCCGAAAGCAATGATTTAGTCAATATGCAGACATTTAAATATCGTATTCTCAATGATTTTAATACCAAGTTGAACCTGACTTTTCAAGGAATTAATCAGTGGATAAACACGCATACCCCGGTGAATCCAGAAGTGGCCAAGGTTACGTTACATTCATAAGCAGGATGGCATTGAAAGCATTTTGGCTCAAGATTTTGTGAAAAATGAACGATTAAACAGATTGATTCAAATATAGTTAAGAGTGGTCAATCCAACACCATTAGTACTCTTTTGGCCATTGACGGCTTAATAGGGCCTAAATTAAATAATGGGCCTCAGTTTGAATATAAAAAATACCTGGAGAATTTAAAATATAGCTTGTCTGGTGAGCAAGGACGTTATGATCGGGAGGAGGATGACCTAGTCAAGAGGACACATGTTTTTGCCATACGGAAAGTATACAAAGAACTGGAAAATCTCCAATCGGATGAAAATGTTAATTCAAAATTAATGCATTGTGTGTATCAAGTCACGAGTAGTATGCTGAAAGAATCTGCAGGATTGGAATTACCCAAGGGACCAGGCATTCCCTTACCAGACAATGTGCTGAAAGCATGTTCAGATGTGTACTGGTCCAATACATCTTGGGAATATTTCAATCGTTTAGTGGAAGTTTTGAAAAGTAAAATTGTAGTCTCAACCAATAATACAGACTCTTCAACAAGAAACGTGGAAGATGGTTCAGCTAAAAAGAGAAAAAAAGAAGCAACATAAATTTTTTTTTTACTATTTAAAAGCTACACGGAAAACACTTGTGCATCAGTCAAGATGATTTGCAAATCAGTTCGATTAAATTTACCGCCTTCTATTCAAAGGGTTGAAACAGGTGAAACAGGTTACATTTGGGATCTCTTGAGAGAAGGCATTGACAGACTACGTGGTGAACGCAATTCTCTTCAAATGCACCCCAAGACACAGTTGAGTAAAGCTGTGCAACTGTTTCATGAGTGTCGTTCCAAAG
>BMAO01002096.1:71059-118064 GCA_019973975.1 Trichonephila clavata
AAGTAAAAAACTTTTTTAAGAACAAGCTTTTATTTAAACGCGCTAAAAAGAATAAAATAAATTTTTCTTTAAAATTTTTTTACTATCAACTTATAACGTCATTACACAATTTATATGATATAAAAGCTTGTCGCAAGATTAAAGCACTCTTATTTACTTAGTTTGAAAATTTTAAGAAATTGAAATCAATCAGATCAAGTTATTTAATTTACTTGTTTATCTGCAGAGGTAAATCTCGCGACAAGCTTTTATATCATATAAATTGTGTAATGACGTTATAAGTTGATAGTAAAAAAATTTTAAAGAAAAATTTATTTTATTCTTTTTAGCGCGTTTAAATAAAAGCTTGTTCTTAAAAAAGTTTTTTTCTTTTAATTTATTTTTTACTTTTTAGTTATCACTGGACAGGTTTCTTAGTCTGTTCATCTCATTCAACGCATCGTTGTTGCTAGGTGTTAGCCGGTTATTTTCGAACAGTCGAGCTAAATGAATTCTCGCAAAAAGGGTACTAGACGAAAAACACAAGTTTTTCTTAAATCCGTAAATTTTAAGCAATTCTTTTAATCTTCGTACAGATCTTGGGTAATATTATCCTACACACGAAAAAAAGTTTTATGAGATTTTCTTCATAAATGACGAAGTTATTAAATATTAAAATGTTGAGTATTTTTTGAAAAATCGTAAAAAAAAAATCTCGACATTTTATTTTTTAAATGACTGATTCTAAAAGAGCAAATCATGAACTGTTTTAGTACGGAATGTCGATTCATTTAAACAAAAAAAAATGTATGCGCGTCGATTTAGACATTATTTTCATAAAAACGCATCGATTTTGACTTATTTAAAAAAATCGTAAGAAATAAAAATATGATTATTTTGTAAAAAACATTATACCGTATCGGGACGAATTAAATGATCTTTCCGATTCTATAATTATTTTTTGTCTGAGCTTCATAGATTAACCTCTTAAGCGGTCAATTTTTTTGACCAAAATTTTCCCAAAAAAAGCCCATTTTTTAACTGCATGTAACTAAGCATAATAATTAACAGAACGCACGAAAATGGAAGATTTTTATTTTAATCTCCGGTTTAAAATTTTACTCATTTTTTTATTTTATAATTTTTGAACACAAAAACCTTAAATGTTTGCTTTTAATAAGTACATTCTGCGTACTATGAAGAATATTTCACATATATCTTAAAATATATTTTCTTCCACTTACCAAAAAATTTCATGTTCATACCTCTTTTTCATACGATTGATAGGATTTCATGTGTGTGTGTGCATATTTATATACACACACAATATGAAGAATAGTGTAACACTAAGTCTTATATTCCAATGGGGATAGAGATAATATCGACTTCTTTGGATTATCTATCCATTTTCCTTTTTCTTAGGCAACACATTGTACATTGCCTTGTAAATCTCTGTTCTTTATCCAATATTTTCAAGAATATATATTCTTGCCTTCAGTGAAAAATTCTCACCTTCACCACTACCAAAATTCTGAATGAAGAGTAGTTCAGTACCATGGACAAACTCTCTCTCTGCATCTCCTAAAGACACACTATACTAATAACCTTATTATAGGAATAAAAATGTCTGTGCAAATAAAATATAGAAATAAAAAATTTCGGTGCCTGTACAGCGCACGGGCAAACCGGTTGTGGCTAACTTTCAGTAGCCCGTAAGGTGTACGGGCAAACCAGTTAAGGGGTTAAAGTTAGAATTTCTATAATACTCCATCTCAGTTTAACTTGCAGCGTTGAGAAAGGTATACAATGTACCAATATACTTGAAAATAGCTCTACTTTTTTTTTTTTTGAATTTAAATCCAAGAAAATAGATTGAAATTTGTAAAAAAAATTGCATATGTTGTAGAAATTAGATTATTTTTACGTTGTGGAAATGTAATTATTTTTTTAGACAAAGTTAATTAATACAGTCAATAGCGCAACGTTATGAAATTCCAGTTTGGCTGAAAATCGATTTTCGACGCCAACTTTTGTCATTGTTGTAACAATAAAATTATTACAACAATGCAGATATATCCAAGTTGGCGCCCAAAACTAGTTTAACGTTTTTAATTAATATCTTTTTAATTAATTGCAATATTGGAATATAAATGGTCAAAACATGCATTGTCATCCAAACTAAACGTGTATACAAAATTTCAGCTCAATGGGAGGAAGATATCAGCTTCAAAATTGAGTTGCAAGATTCCACCCGAAAAAATTACATACATACATACATACATACATACATACATACATACATACATACATAAACATACATACATACATACATACATACATACATACATACATTACATACATATACAATACATACATGCATACATACATTGTAAGTTAAATAAAAGCTTTTAATAATAGCTAATTATTCATGTTACGCGTTCCAAATTTTTGAAAAAGAATCGAATAAATGATTATTTGCAGTAAACAGCTGCAATTTAGGTGACGATTTTTCGGATCCACTTTAAATATATTTTTAAGTCTTAAAATAAAATTTCCTAAAGAATTTACATTACTTAAAATAATGGAATTGCATAATTTCATTCATTTATTTATTTTTGGAAATTGATTGTTTTTCGTCCCAATTCAGAGAAATATATAATTCTAGAGTATTAGCATGTTAAACATTTGCAATTCTTATTTCTTTAACTAATTTTTAAGTTCCAATTATTGATTTAATTTTTTATGTCCTGTTAGTTTTGCTTAGTCATCATTTTTAGAGCAACAATTTTATATTATTATTTTTTTATTTTAACTGCGCAGTTATTACATCACCTTCAAATAAGAGTAATATCTCGTATCTTTCTCTCTTTCTTCCTATTTACACACATATATATACACTATACGTGCAACCTCGCACGCTTATATTCTTCCTGTACATTCCAGCTGTACATAATCTCGATAATTGTCAGATCTATGTATAATTGCCATCATATTATAAACACACAATACAACCAGGTGGCAGAATATTCCTTTTTTGTGTTAGTCTTCTGCTAATGAATCCTAGTTTTATTTGTAAATATTTTGAACTGATACAAATTATTTATATACCATTAGTTGCATATTTATTTGCATTTCCTTAAAAATGAATAAAACTGCATTTCTGCGGAATATTTTTTAAAAGGATGAAGTTTTAAAGAGCACTAATGTGTAAGCTCTTGAAATTCAAAATTTGAATCTTTACTACCGGTTTGTGTCATAGAAGGAAATCTTAGAAAAGGTATAATTTAATATGAATAAATGTTTCCAATATTCATAGAATAAAGGAAACGTGATTAAAAAAATCAATGTTATGAACAGAATGTTCCTTAAAAATGTGAAAGAAAAAACATTCAGGTTTCTCTAATTATTTAAAATGGTTATAAAAGACCCAGTTTGAAATTTCATTTAAGGAAAAAAAAAAAAAGCATCAATAACTTATACTTTCTTTCAAAATATCTTACCTTTTTTGCTGTGTTCTTGGGGTAAGTATTACGTAGAAAGATGGCAAAAATTATGTGAAAGTTCAAAGAGTTTAAGGGTTTAATGATGAAAATTATAGCCTTTTGAATGGATTCAAATTGAAATAAATGTTTTAAATAAAAATTGATTATAATTTCGAAACGAAAAAATATCGCCTTTTATTATATTTTATGCATTCATTTGGGCTTTGTTTTCTATTTAATTTTTTTCACATTAGAGCATCCGGGAAAAAAAATGAATCCATACAAGTTACCAAGCAAGATTATTACATAATAAATTATAGTTTTAAAAAAACTAAAAAACACGCTTTTATACTGAATCGAACAAAAAAGTAAAAAAATAATTTCTAATATAAGAATAAAATGATTAACGAGAAAATTAATGCCGTTGTGGTAAAAGCGTGGGGTGCTTTGTACTACATTTTTACACTAACTCAGCTTTTCGGAATAGAAGTTAGAAATTATAGCAATGCATTTATAGAACACTCCACGCTTTTACCCCAATGGCATTAATTTTCTCGTTAATCATTTTTTTTCTTATATCAGAAAATTTTTTTTTTTTACTTTTTAGTTCGATTTACAGTATAAAAGCGTGTTTTTTAGGTTTTTTTTAAAACTATAATTTATTTTTCATTTTTTAGTTCGATCTACAATGAAAGCGTGTTTTTTAGTTTTTTAAACTTTCATTTATTCATTTTTGAATTTATCCTTGAGTTTGATATTTGAAGCTGGAATTACATGGCTGCTGGAATTAGTCTTGCTCTTCAGTGGATATTAATTAACGGGTCTGAAGTGTATTTATTCTCTCCGCTTACGGGGCCTCGGATGAATCCCGCATCCTTATATTAGATTCCGTCTCTATAGAACAGGTCAAACAAATAAAAGATTGTTGAGAAGAAAAAGTTCGAATTAAAAATTTTTTTAATGTATCATGTTTTTAAAACGGACTAAAAAGTATAAAATTCCTCCTTTTTCGTTTTTTTTTCTTTTTTTCATATTTTCATGCATTGTCATCCACTTCTGAGCTATGGTCCGAATTTCAAGTCTCTAGCTCATCGGAAAGTCACACCGTTTAAAATCAATTACAAAATTCCACCCGGACAGACATTAAAGAAATTGAATTAATAAAAACATGGTAATATTAAGGTTCAATCATTTTTTCACCTTTTACTATAATGTTAATTCATATCATCACTTCTAAACGTATTGCTTTATAAAAATTAAAAATATTTAGCAGTTAGAACATAAATTATTTTTTTTCACATGCACGAGCCATTTTTTTATTTTCATTTTCAGAAAAATGTTTATATTATGGTAAGAAATTGATAACACCCACCCACCCTCCACTTTCTCAGATTCAAAACACTTTTTTTATTTGTTTTATTTCTGTTAAAGCAAATGTATTTTATACTTGCATATAATTAGCTTTAAATTCACAACACTCGCTTTAGGTTACACCTTCTTCTTTTAGTCGCTAAATCTGAAATTAGTCGCCAAATCTGGAAATGGTGTATGAAGTTGGTCGCCAAATCTGAAAATGGTATATGGAATTAGTCGCCAAATTTGAAACTGGTATTTGCAATAAGTCGCCAAATCTGGAAGTGGTATATGGAATTGTCGCCAAAATCTGATTATCCTTATTCCTGACGATCCTAAAAAGGACAATGGAATAAAATTATGAAATTATTGTATTGTTATCGGTCCTTGACAACTGTGCAAAATTTTGAATTAATCTGACCTTTTAAAGTGGGTAAAAATCGAGCTCCAAGATTCCGTTATATGCAAGTGAAACTTATAAAAGCGTGTTAAAAAGGTAACCGCTTCGACGGATGTGTAATGCTGGGTTTTTATTATAGCAGTAAAATCTATAATCTGTAACGTGTCTGGATTACTTCTAAATTTTTGGGTCCTTTTTGAAAATTGCCAAATGTATTGTAAAGCTCATTATTGAACCAAACGAAAATCACTCTCTACAGAACTCCTGCTGTAAGGTTGCTGTCTGAAATTAGTTAGGGAGTGAGTGAATATTAACGCCACACATATAGTTACTCGAGGGCTTTTGGCGACGGACCTCGTAATTTTGAACCATGGTCAAGTGATGAGGACGATTTCTGAGCTGTCACCCCCTCTCCTAACATCCACACCACACCAACGAGAGGATGTTTGAGCTTAGACAGATTTAACGTGAATTGCCCACTACACGGGCGGGTAGGCAACGACGGCCATTGTCTGAAATTAAAAAGGGGAGGTTTTCTTACCGCGCTATTTCATAGTTTTGAATTTAAGTATTGAATTGTTTTTATCTTATTGTCTTTTTATTGTATGTTTATAAAAAGTCATACATGGAAATTTATGTACAGATAACTTTTGTTGCTACGTTAACATTTAATGAAACTATACATATCCTCACTAAGCAGTTCCTATTCTGTGAATCGCTAAACAAGTCATTTATCTATTTGCCAGCTGCAGTTATTCTCAATTAAGTCAAAACATGAGATTTGATGTGGTTTTTTTTTATTAACATCGCAGTAAAAAGCCTATAAAACAAGGAGAGGGCTATTGGTGACGGAGCTCGTAACTTTGAACCTCAATCAAGTGACGAGGATACGTGAGCTGGTACCTCACTTTTTACACCACGTCAACGTGAGGACTTTGATCAACGACAGATTTAATGCATATCGACCTCTACAGAGCGATTTTATGTGGCACCAAGACTTCGTGACCATAACCACAAGTCCACCGGGGCCACTTGAGGGTACTCGGAGAGTAATTATATATCATATATTAGCGCTTCACACACACATAAGCTTAGCGATAGATTGAGTGAAATTGTAACAATGCATAGTCATGAACGAAGTATCCCCTCTAATTCTAAGAGGATATCCTCTTCTGTTTTGTTTTTGGTAACCAAACTATCATCATTAAGTTAACTTCTTGAATTTTAAGCAATAAAATCAAATGTAGAGATTAATGAATAAAATTTATATTTTATTTCTCTGAAGTTACCATAAATAAAAATAAAATTATTATAAAGGAAGCGTATTTTTCTCATATCGTAATTTCCTTTTCAAAATCTTTTGAAATTGCGAGTGATGAACTTTCATCAAATTCGCATTAAAATATATCCTTCACCTCGAAATCAACTTATTGTAAAACACTTATAATACTTTCAGTGAAAATGACAAAGAACTTTTTAAAAAACTTAGGTTTTTAGAAAGACTTCTGACTGCAACAAGATTGTTCCAAATTTGAGTGAGGTAAAAGCACCTGACGACTCCAATTATCTGAATAATAACAGATTTATTAACGGACAAGGACAAACAGATGACTACACGGACAAATTGACTTATGCATACAAATAAATACCATAGCATATTTTATTTACAGTAGAGTAAATTGCACTCGCTATAAGCAAGCTGTACAACGTTCCAGAAAAAGGCTCTCTAAACAGTTCCACTAGAAGGAGAACTCAGATAGATAAAGTCTCTTTTCGCAGTCAACGCACATGACTCTTCTGCTTGACTCAACCTTTATTTCAAAGAGATCCTCATGAAAATTTTTGTTGACGATTCATATTTTTGCCAAATCTGTTGCCAAGAGCAATTAAATTTCCTAGTATGATAACCCAGGTGAAATTTTCTAGGGTTGTTATCATCTTATTCTTCTTCATGCTGGGAAGTAAACTTTGCTAGTAAAATATTATTTTTTGCACAAGGAGAGTATTGTCGCAGGAAAACAACGTACGTGCCGTAATTCAATACAATAAAACTCTGCAAGCTAGAAATATCATCTATTAAGCAAACATAAATGGTTTACAATATGCACAGAACGTTGCAAATCTTTCAATAAAAAAGAATTGGTAATGAACATGTTCATTAGAGAGAAAAAAATGCAAACTCTTTGAAGTTTCAGCCCTTAAAATTTATTTCTTGGTCGGCTATTGAGGGTTGTATTAAATACATATATATAGGCTAGTCATCACTTAACCAAGATATAGGAAATTTCTTTTTTATTTTCGCAGTACTGATATGCCCCCCTTTACTCCATGCGCGCTTGATGTTGAGTTTCGGGACACCTTGTACACACCAGGTATCCCCAAAATGACCGACTTTTGGAAAAATGAATTTTTTAAAAAAGAAAGGCAATAGAAATATATGGTTTGCAGCATTCTGCTTTGGTAACCGGGGGATTTTTTCTCACCGTTACAACTAATTTCAATGACGCTTCTGACTGAAAAAATTACAAAACAATGTTTTATGCCCGTATTGTCAGACACGTCCGCTTTTGGATGTGCTTCAAAAATGGTTCATCTGTTGAAACAGCAAATATGTCTTTTCAGAGTTTCATCACCTGGACTAAAGATTTGTTGTAACGAGATGAAGTTCCAAAGAAAGCTAAATGCCAACAAACAGTACAATATAAGCACTTATCGAACAAATTCCATGTACTGGGAATGCCACTGATGATCCTTGTGGAAATGTCGGCCGCACAATCACAGCAATTACGGAATTAATGTACAATTCCCTATAAAAGTCTTAGTTCAGAAGCCTCAACACACACAAAATGCAAAAACCGGTTTGACTTTACCCAAACTGCCCGGAATGGAAAAGGACTTGAAAATTGGAATATTCGCCCCTTGTTTAAAGGAGGTGCACTGAAAACTCAAATTAACGAATTTGACAACTATGGCATTGATATCCTTGCAATACAGGAAATTAGATGACAGAGACACGGTATTATAGACAAAAAGGAATGCAGAGTGTATTACAATTGTCAAGACAGAACCCTCCAATCTGGTTTGGAGTTCAATGTGAGCAAAAGACTGCGAAAATCAGTTTTGGATTTTCAAGCCAGTAGTAGGAGGCTTTGTAAAGCAAGATTGAGAGGGAGACACAATAATTCTACCTTTAATGGTGCTCACGTATCTACTGAGGGAAAGGATGAAGTGGAGAAAGACCTTTGATTTCAATTCCTAAAATTAGTTCACTATCTGCTATAAATATATATATCATGTATTGGAGTAATTCTTAAGATTGACAGGGAAATGTAACGTGCAGCCGTTTATCATATTATATTTTATTCCAAGGTTCAGCAAAACAGTCTGTACTCCAAGCCATGACAAGACGATATCTCTTTCAGCGTTGATCAGCAGCCAGCAAGTCGTTAGTACACGTGTCTCTTTTTGTCCAGCGAAAGAAGAAGTCAAAGTTCTTATACGAGAGGTGGGTTGTGTTGTCCTGGTATGAAGTTTACCCAACTGACACTTGAAGGGCTGGAAATTCATCACATATATATATGTTGTTAAAATTCTCAATCGTTAATACAATATTTTCCATACATTCAAGTTCAAATTTATTTTCTTAAACTTGTAGTGGATGACACTCGATGTTAATACAGTTCCTTCAAATATTAATTCACTAATTAAATTAAAAATGAACAAAGAGTAACAAAAAAATGTTAGTCCAACAGCCTATATAGAAAACAAAATTGTTCGATCTGTCCCTGCAGGGCAATGGATAACGAGTTGGACTTCTAATCCAAAGATCGTGGGCTCGAATCCCACCTGAAATGGCCTAATTTCTGAGAATGTGGTTTCTTTTTAACCATACTATTTTATTAGAATAATTGAATTTAATTAATGAATAAATTGAAGCAAACAAACAAACAAAAAATAGTCCAACACCATATATAGAAAGAAAAATGGAAAAGTGAAGGAAAATCGCTTTCTATTTTGTTATTTAATATTGTGATTCTGTCACATGTAAACTGCTGTTTGTAAAAAAATGCAACACCATGAAAGAATCATCAGAATTAAATGAAATGTAAAGCACAAACGACTTGTATTAATACAAATAAATGACGAAATTTTCAAAGCAAAAAAACAATATTAAGTGTCCGAAATAGGTATTTGGTGTAGCCACCCCGCGCTGCAATAAGTATTGCTATACGACGTGGCATGGAGTCTAACACATTTTGAATATCAGCTTGTGAAAAAGAATTCCATATTGTTTCTATGCGCAGCAAAAGTTCATCTTTTGAAGCTATAGGACGCGGATCACGAGTGAGACGCCGACCAACCATAGCCCACACGTGCTCAATAGGCGACATATCCGGTGAACAAGCAAGCCTAGGAAGAAATCGCATGTATTGGGCTGAACAGAAGTCTCGAACTGTCTTTGCAACATGTGGGCGTGCATTATCCTGCTGAAAGATAGTTCCAAAGAGACCTTGAAGAAAGGAAACGACTTCGGGCTGTAGCACTTCACCGACGTACCTGTTGCTATTGAGATTGCCCTCAATTCGTAGCAAAATGGATCGTCCATGATACAAAATCACACCCCAAACTATAACTCCGGGTGTTAGGCCACTATGTCTTTCTATAACGCACTCTAGAAGGCAGCGTTCACCGGCGTAGCATCTAACATGAATGCGGCCATCATGGTTCGACAAATTGAAGCGCTATTCGTTTGAAAATACAACTTGGTGCCAATCAGCTTGCCAGGCTCTGTGCTCATGAGCCCATTGCAGACACAGCCGTCTATGGTTTGCTGTGATGGGGAACTTGTATAAAGGCACCCTTACACGTAACCCACGGTGCAGCAGACGTCGACGAATTGACGAAGCCGACATTAGTACACCTGTAGCAGTAGACCAACGTGCTGCCAATTGCCTGGAGGAAGCTGTACGGTTATTCACCATCATGTGGAGCCGGCGTCGATCGTCATGCTCTGACGTCACCTTCCGTCGTCCACTGCTAGTTTTTCGAGTTGTTCGGGGCTCATCGGTCCACTGCTTCCAAAATTGCATCACTGTTCCGCTGCACACGAGCTTCTATTGTGCGATAGGAAAATCCTCTTTCTCGAAGGTGGATAATCCTCCCCCGTTCAAACTCCATAAGTTGTTGGAATTTCTCCTTATTTCGTCTTGGAGGCATACTGAGGACTCACTACACGTTCGCCACTAACAAATAATCAGTAACTATTTTCAACGTACCACTACAGTCCTCTATTTATACGCTTTCTGCATCAGTTCAGAGGGCGTTGTGCACGCCACGCATGCGTGGTGTCTCTGAAACTTTGCTATTTTACGTAACATCCTATAATTGAGATTTGCTGCAAAGTTCATTTAATTCTGATGATTCCTTCATGGTGTTGCATTTTTACAAACAGCAGTGTATATACATATTTATATTAATTGTAACTATTTAATAAAAAGTAACTAAATAAAAATTTTCTAATTTGACCTAAGTAGGAATTGATTTAAAATTTTTTTTTTATATTACTTGTTTATGATTTACTTGCGAACAGCTATAATTCACGTCCTGCGTAGGACATGAATTTTGTAATTGAAGACTTTAATGCCAAGATCGAGAGAGAGCGTTTTATCAGATTCCTTGTTGCTGGGGAAAATCTCCATGCAGAGACTTAAGGAAATGGAAGGAGACTATTTGAATCTGCTGTCTCGGAGAATTTAATTATTGCTAGTACAGCATTCCTACATAAAGAAATACACAAGTGTACTTGGCGATCACCCGATGGTTTAACTCTAAACCAAATAGACCACATACTTGTAGATAGGAGACATCACAGCAATGTGATAGATGTGAGAAGTTACAGAGGAGTGAATATTGATACTGACCATATGCTTGTCTTGTCCAAAGTCAGAAGTGGAATATGTAAGAAATTCTATTATAGGAAAGAGCATCCATGTTTCAGACCAGACATGTTGAAAGATTCAGTCACTCTTAAAAAGTATAAGCTCAAGTTATCTAATGATATGAAGCTAGAAAACCGAAACCAAAATTCTGATATTAGTTGGCACTCTGTAAAAGAAATAATATTGAGATCAGAACTTGAAACACTTCCAAAACTAAAATCTAGAATAAGGAATGATTGGTTTGACGACGAGTACAAAGAGGTTATTGAAAACAAAAACAAGACTTATAGGATGATGATACAAAAACACTATACTAAAAAGTATGAAGAAAAATATAAGGACAAAAGAAAAGCGCAGAAAAAAAAAAAAAAAAAAAAAAAAAAACTGCATAAAAATTTAAAAAAAGAGTGTTTCATGAGGAAAAGCTAAAAAATTTGGAAAACTTGATTAACCAGAAAGAATCTAAGAGGTCTTACAAGCTAATCAATAACATAAAAAAGGAATTTAAAACAAAAACTATCTCAAGTGTAGAAATAAGAATGAACACTTGGGAGAAGTCCATGAAGTATTGAACGTATGAAAAATATATTTTCAAGACGTGCTTTAAGGGAGAGATAAACTGTTGAAGAACCAAATACTGTTGATACTGTTGAACCATTTACTTTCATGCAGACCCCTACCATCTTTGGATGAAGTAATGCTGGCTTTGAAGAAACTTAAAGATAATAGATCGGCAGGACCTGACGGTATACCATCTGAACTACTGAAGATGAATTAACCAAGCTTCATAAATGTAATCCATAATAGTATGATCAAAATTTTAACTACGGAGAAAATACCCATTGAATGGGAAGAAAGCTCCACATGTCCAATTTTCAAAAAAGGAGACCAGCTTGAAAGTCATAATTATATAGGAGGAATTACTCTTCTCAATATGGTATATAAAATATCCTTCAACTTACTATATGCGAGACTGCAACCTTATGTTGATAAAGTGATTGGAAATTGCCAATGTGGATTTAGATCCCAAATATCTACATAGACCAAATCCATGCTTTAAGACAATTCCTTGAAAAAACTAAGGAACACGGAATTAAAACTTATCACCTATTTATATATTTTAAAGCGGCGTATGACAGCATTAAGAGAGAGATAAGCTATTTGAGGTAATGACAAAGTTTGGAATCCCCACTAAGCTCATTAATTTAACCAAAGCCATACTTATTAGTGTGAGAAGTGGAATCAAAATCCAAAGTCATCTGTCTGAGCCTTTTATAACAGAAAGAGGCCTACGTCAAAGATATTCCCTGACTTGCCTGCTATTCGTTAGAAAAGGGCACTAGAGACTGCAGATTAGGCCAAAGAGGCATCTTGTGGAATAGGCGGCTGCAATTGTAGAACCATCGCAGATGATATAGATATTATTGGAAGGAAAAAAAGGGCAGTTAAAGAGGCTTTTTCATCTCTTGAATCTTCTGCCACAAATATGGGCCTGACTGTCAATTAGGATAAAACGAAATTTATGGAAATCTCATCCTTCAAGGTAAACTATTCTACCTCTTTGAGTATTAATGGTTACACCTTCGAAAAAGAGGACGAATTTAAATACCTTTGCGCAATAATTAATGATAAAAAATAAACTAAGAGCAGAAGTTGATAACAAAATCAAAATGGCTAATAAATGCTTCAACGGGCTGAGAGGACAGTTAAGATCTAATTTAATCAGCCACAAAACTAAATTAAGAACTTACAAAACACTAATATTACCTGCTTCACTTTATGTAAGTGAAACATGGACCTTAAAAAAAGTTATAACGTGCTCACTGGACATATTTGAGAGAAAAATTCTCAGAGCTTTCTTTGTTCCAGTACAGGAAAGAGGGTGGTGGAGAACCAGATATAACTTTGAACTGTACAGGCTTTATCGGCAACCAAAAATAGTACAAGTCATCTGAAGTAAAAGATAAAGATGGCTCGGCCATTTTTGGAGAAGCTCGGAAGATGTAACCTCATTAAGATCTTGACATTTAAAAAAACCTGAGGGAACCCGAGCTATATATGTAAAAGAAGACCACCAACTAGATAGTTAGATGACATCGAGAAAGACTTAATTACTTTAAAAATTAAAAATTAGAGAGAAGTCACTAAAAATAGAGGATGCTGGAAGGAGCGTGTTGTTGAGAGTCAAGCCCTGTGAGGATCTGCTGTGCTGATGAAATATATATTACTAAGAATTTTGTGTAATGGGTGTTTAAAACAGTGTAAATTATCTGCATCTGGTTGTGTAATATGTTTATATTACCCTCTGTTTTATTTATTTTGCGTTAAAATTGTAATATTCGCAAGCAACGCCGTTCCTTACATAAAAATGGTAATTCAATGAAAACTTGGCAAAATATTGGCAATAGAGCCAAGTTGACGTCATTTTTGGCAACCATTTTGGCGATCATGTTGGTAACCATTTTTGGTGACTTGGCAACCATATGGACTGTTCTGGAAATTACTGGAGAAATCTACTAATGTCGTGATCTATGACTTAAGTGGCTATTTGAGAAAAATCTGTGCTGCTATTTTTGCAGATTTTTAAGAAAAATCTTTTCTACGTGCAGACTATAAATGGGAGTCCCTCGCCGAAACTAAGTAATATTGTTTTGACCGGTGAAGAGTCTACCAACGATTAGTTATAACTTCGGTTGTTGAATAGGACTAGCGAGTGCTTGTGAATAATCTTTAACATACTTGTATTCTATGCTCTGATAGTTGAATGCCGTAGAAGATGTGAAGGCCTTCTGAGATTTATTCTACGAATATTGCTGCTGTATCCTGTATTTCAAGGATTGTTTTAGACAATAAATTCCCATCATTTTTGAACAACTGTCTTGCTCTTTGCGACTGATTGCATAAAATCCTCGAACCCCGATCTACGTAATAATATACATAATTCAAAAGTGAACAGTATTTATGCGCTGAAACGTGATAATTTTTTCAGGAAATGAAATACGACTCAAGACGTGTAGTCAGCAAATGTTTTTTAAATATCAGAAAAATGATAGAAAATACTAAAAGTGATAAATTTTCAAGGAAGTCTTTTACGTGAAAATTATTTAATGACGTATCGTTTAGACGTCATTCTAATTAGATCAAAAAGTTAATAACAAGATCAAAACTAGTTGATCTTCATCAAAATTAGATCAAGTAGGCGTAAATAAACATGTGGGTGAAGCGTAATTCAAGGACTGTTTTTCTAGACTTAGTGAAATACTTTTTAAATTTTGGAAGCATTGATGAAGATCGTTTGAAGGTAATTTTTTTCCCCTAATGATAATCTAAGAACTTGCAATAACTCCATATAGATTAAACTACGAACTTTTTATTAATTTTAAAATTAATTCGGCCTCTCATCTTAATTTATATAATTAAGGTCAGTAAATAAAAGTTGGGCTAAAGTGTACATTAGGGGAGGGGTGCTTTGGATTTGAAGATTTTTAACTAGATGTCATAGATAACGTGGCTATAGAATCCGGTCGCCAAAAACATCTATCACTTAATGAAGTAGCTAGGTGAACGATTTCGGTCGCCAAAAGAAGTTTAGATTGCCAAGGCCCCTATCCCTAATCTTATCCTATTTCCCTTTAACCAAAAGTTTTTTTCGTGATTGAATTAAATTGCGTTCACATTTAAATGGGCAAAGAGTATTTACTGGTTTTAGCATCCATGAAGCCAGAAAGTACGAAACACGCCAAATTCTGTTCCGTTATTGTGTTTACAGTGAATGTATCGTATTCAAAAATATCGCTAATATTTGTGTTGGGGACAATTTGGAAAAAAAATATCCAGCTTATGGTTTCTTTAACCAATAAGCACCAGACCAGGGCAATGAAGTAACTTGGAGAGTGCCAGTGCGTGAGGAACGTCGGGGAGTAATGAAGAAAGAGCAATCAGTTGCACTTAATTTGGTTTGGTCATCGGCGCAAGTGGCAATGATTAATAAATACAAACGCATCAGCTAAATAGGAGAAATTTTCGATAAAATCTAATTTAGTTCACATCTTGGCAACGATTTTTAAATATGCGCCAAGATGGCGTGATTTTTAAGTTTGGAAGTCTTGTCAATATGAAACAAAAATACGTACCGTCCGGGGGAAAGAAACAAGAAATTTCTGCTATAAAGAGAAATTATAGTATGCTATAAACTATCATTTTGAATTTTCAAGAAAAGAAGAGTACAGTAGAATATATTTAAGGATATGGAAAAATATAATATTCACCTTAATGAGGAAATCATGAAGATTCTCTTTTCTGTTAACTCTCCAATTAAGATTTAATAAAAAGAATGAAACGCGCGCGCGCGCGAGTTTCTTTCGTCAAAAAATATTAATTTTTTTTCTCTTCCTTTTGAAAGATAATTCAAATCATCAAAATAAATAAATAAAAAAAAATGATCTTTGGATAAAGTTCTTGAACAAAATTTCTTCTTTAGAAAAAGTATAATTTAAATTTGTAAAATTATTGATTTATAAGTTGTCTAAATTATAGAAGAAAATCAAACTTGGCAATATAAATTGCTTAAAAAAACATATTAAGGTTGTTTCATAAAGCTAAAATATATAGGATCAAAATATGGGTAGGTTCAGTGATTCGAAAACCCGATGGATTTTAAAACTAGTATTTTAACTAAACACAAATGTGTCACCAAAAAAAAAAAAAAAACTATAAAAATTTACAATTTTTTAAATTTTTCTAGAAAATAGTCACAGATACAAAATTCAACGAAGTCATAAATTTGAATTTGACCAAAAAAATGATCTCAGACTTTCAAGATGCATTTTCAATCCTTGATTGTACTGGAGATGGAATTATTGGAGATAGAGATATTAAAGTAAGTACAGTGTTTGACGCAGGAACAAGAATTTCTATATGGTTCATAATATAAAAGCATTTAGTCAGCAATTAAAAATTTCTGTGGTTCAATCTATAAATATTACCTAATTATTTTAATATTATTGTTTACTATGTAAATAAGTGATTATCTACATGTGAGACGCCCTTTCCCAGAGAATACAAAATAGTAAAAGAAAAAAAATAGGAATAACAAAGAGAAAAAACATTGAAAAAATACATTTTGATTAATGACATTAATGATTGAACAATGATGATAAACATAATGATTAATGACATTAATGATTGAACAATTATGATACAACATAATGATTAATGACGTTAATGATTGAACCTTGATGATGCAACATAGTGATCAATGACATTAATGATTGAAATCAAACAAAAAATACTCTTTATAAACATAATTACAAAATGTCGCTTTTAAAAAAAGTAAATACGCGCAAGTAATTTTTTAAAATATTTCTTTCATAATAAAGGTACTTACGTATTATCGCAACCTATTGGCGACATTACATGAAACGAAGCACATGGATGCCGATTCAGTGCGCACGACTCATAGGAAATCGGGGTTGCCAACTTGGCGAGTTATTGATAGAGTTAGCGATTGTTGCGATAGTACGTAAGTACCATAATAAATATTGAAAATTCTGAAAACTAGAGCTTTCTCAACCTGTCAACCTGATTTTTATAAAAAAAAAAAAATTTACTGAATTTTTTTTCTGAGACCTCTTAAATGTATTATATCATTTCTAATGGAATGCATGTTCCGTTCTAGATTCACTCGTAAAAACTGAAGTAAAGAAATTAAAAAGTGAAATACTTTCTCGTGAGACTTGATCCTAGTTGCAGAATCAGGTGTCGTCTTTGTCACTTGATTATGGTTAAGAATTATAAAGTCCGTTGTCAGTAGCCTTGGTGTTGCTTCTAAGTTTGATATTAATAAACAATTATTCAATCTAGTTGCTCAAAAAAAGAAAAAAACCCAAATCTAAAACTTTAAAATGCTGAAAACTACTAATATAAAATTCCATAATGCTCAAATTGAAGTGAAAGAAAGCAAACTTCAATGTTTTACCTCTTTGGTCAGTTCATTAAGTTATGCCAATAGAATTTTCGTGAAAACTGAAATATTGCACAATTTTACTCGTACTCTAATACTCTACAAAATTATAAGGGATTTTGTTGATTTCAGATATATTCGAGATGATAATTTTTATGGACATTATAAAAATCCTAACAAGAACGAAGCCTTAAAAATACAGATTCTAAAATTAAACTGTGGGTTTCAATAAGATAATAGAAACGAAATAAGTAACAGCAACAGATGTAAGAATAGCTGCATGTTCTTAAAGAATAATACAAATATAATGGAAAAGGTTTTCTTTTATGTATTGAAAAAAATCAAGAATTCAAGATTTGTATTTAGTTATAACTTTTAATATTGAAAAAAAAAATCTGTACAAAAAATATATTTTTTAACTTCTTGCAGAATCCGTCCATTTTATAGTTATTTCTAAGATATCTTAACAAAATTTACTTTTCAAAAATTTTTGCTTACCGAAGTTAAATTAAACATTGTACTGAGTTAATAAACGTACGTATATAGTATTTATGAGAATAATTTCTTCTTCGAGTCTTAATATTCGAAGCAACATAAAAGAAAAAATTAAATTCATTTTAATAAAACCATTACTTCAGGGACATACTAGTACAACTAACGTCAACGTCAAAATCATACACACACATTTATTTCAAAACTCATTGTAAAAATTTGTATACATTTATGTATACTTATTTTTTCTAATACACAATGAGCGGAAAGCTCCTTTTGCATATGAATCTTTAATTATGCAGGCGAATAGATTAAATTATTTCACTTTAATGATGTAGCTAATAATAAAATAACTTATTTTAGAAAACTTTAAATTCTTGGTGTTCTCTTATCTTTAGTTAACAACTTATGAATTAGATTTTTATGAAAGATAGGAGAGATTAGCATATGGGGGGCGTAGATAAGCATACTTTCAAATAATGCTTTTCTCTGCGAGATGTTTGAGTGGCCGCGGTAACCAAGTGGTCTAGGTATCGGATCATGGCTTGCGTGTCATGAGTTTGAGCCCAATACTACTGAAGACCCACCGTGTAGGGGAGCGATGCACTTTAAATCTGTCGAGAGCTCAAACTTCCTCCCGTTGGTGTGGTGTGGTAGTTAGGAGAGGGGGTACCAGCTCAGGTGCCGTCCGCGTCACTTGACCATGGTTCAAAATTACGCGGTCCGTCGCCAAAAGCCCTCGTGTAGCTGAACAGTGCGACGCTAATATTCACTCACTCCCTCGCGAGATGTTTAAATTGCAATTTCATCTTTTCCATAGAAAATGTATTATAAATATTTACTCTTTATGATATTTCAGAAAATTATCTGGAAAAAAAATGCATATATGGGTAGATCAAAAAACTGATACATTCCATTACAATAATTCGAAACTTTAACATTTCAAAATGTGAAAGATATTTTTATAGGTTTTTAAGAATCATCTCTATATATAGGGTGGTTTTAAAATATTTCATCTGTATAATACTGCAGGTTACGCTAAGAGCACTTGGAATAGAACCAACTTCCAGGAAAATAAAAAAGCTGATCGATAAAGGAACAACTAAGAAATCAAGTAAATATTAATTTTAATATTTCTAAGCATTCATATTTTACGAATCACAAATAATACAAATTGTAATTACAATTACACAATTCGTGAGGGATTCCGAATTTAATTTAAATCATCCGTAATACTAAGCAGTTAAGGCGTTTATTTTTCTCATTTGGTTTTTATAGGATTCTAAATTCCTTCAGTTGGTACACTTTTTCTGTAAACTTTTTCTTTGCTCAATTCTCTTTTCTAATGTTGAATGCTTTCTTCAATATATTAATCGTATATGCTTTTGTACATTGTTCAGGATTCTAAGATTACGAAAGACAATACTTCCCAATACATTTTTAAAAAATTTCTAATGGGCTGCGGATTGGTGTTTTATCATTGCAGACCTAATACATTCTCAGAAGCTGGTATCTCATTTTAGTGCGGTACCCTATAGGCGGATTTCTATCGCCGCAGGTATAATTTTGACGCCCAGTTTCCTCCCTAGAGGGAGGCACCTGAGCTCTGAAGATGCGAACCTGTTCTAGGATTTAATTTTATCGGGAGCACCCAAGCCAAACAGACATAAGCTTTATTAAAATGAGGATTAAAATATTTATAAAACAAAAAAAATTAATCTTTTTTACCAGTCATTAGAAATTCTAATCACCATATACATTGGCAATTGAATAATAGGAGCATCATTAAATAATTTTTGGAAGTATCCATAAATTAAAAAATTTTGCTTATATATTGCTTATTTCTATAGAGATGCTAATATTTTTAATTTTTCGAAAATGAAACTTGCTTTTCAGAAAATAGACATTTTAGATTTTAACAGATCCATAGATTGATTTATTGCTTATTCATGTCTCACTTTTTAAAAAATCATGGACCTAATAATTATGAACCTAATCTGTTTTACATTGTTATAAAGGAAATTAAACGCGACTAACATCCATTCACTACAGTTAAATTCACTTCTTAATAAATAATCAATTCTCTCTTTCAACAAATGCCCTTCAGCTTTTCAACTCCCTCTGAAAGTGATATCCACTTTAGGATTTTTATAATCAATAGGAGTGCTCCCTAACCTTTTATCGCTGCTGACAAGTCAACGTTTGATAATTTAGCCGTGGCCCGCTAAGAATGGAACGTTGATTGTTTATACAGGATGGTCCCGAGTTCATGGTACAAACTTTAAGGGTAGGTACAGGTCATTGTAACAATCATTTGTTGTATATGAATGTATCAGCGCAAGTGACGTAGGGAAGCACAAACACAAAAAATAAGAGACGAAAGGAAAGACAAGGTGTTTATTGAAAGCATCGCTGGCAAGTGTACTTTTTACAAGAATTGTTCATAACTGTTCAGCACATGAGCCATGAAGTCCAATTATAGCTCACTTTGCTGTACCACACGCTGGCAGTGTGAAGGAGAAGATAGTATGCCGAATTTAAAGCTTGTACTCGCTGAAAATGGAAGAGGTGTAAGCGATTTTCGTTTAACACCCAACAAATGGATTGATGGCTCACATTTACATGAGGGGCAACAGCTCTTGTACTTGACTCGGTGTATGAGCTACAACTTTCAATATGCTTTTTTCCAGGCTTGGACTGCGTACAGTTTTTCATCGACCAGCATCATATCTCGTGATATAGAACGAACGTGTTTCACGAAGTTGACAATGTAACCGCTGAACAATTCTGTGATCCGGCGCATTCATTGATCAGGAAACTGTGCGTGATACATTCGTAGTGCAGCTCTAACGTTACCATTTGCTCGGCCGTACATGTAATGCATGTCTGCATTTCTGACATACGTAAAGTCTTTCATCGTAAACTTCAGCACAATTGCGAATGGCGCTTTGTCCTACTGAGATGCATCATATTGAACTGCAGCAAGACATCTACTGCCCCCCACCGGCAACGCAACCAACCGATAACTCAATTTCTCTTATACCCCCTGTTTGCGCCTCATCGCGTCACTTGCGCCCATGCATTCCTATAAAATAAATGGTTGTTACAATGTCCTGTATCTACCCTTAAAGTTTGTACCGTGAATTCAGGACCACCCTGTATTTTAAATTTTAGCAGTATTTAAATATCTTTCAGAATAAAATACAGTTACACCAAAAAATAATTATCAAGTGATTTCTATGGAAAGTCACACAAACCCAACAGAAATGCACCACAGTAAATAAACTGGAAATAATTTAATGTTTCTTTGGGCGACCGGTAGCAATTGATCCATGAACCAGTACCGGTCCGAAGCCCAGGAGTTGAGTTCAAATGACAAGTAAAACAACCGGGATCGTACCCTTTATTTTCTAATTTCCGCATCATTCCGGGATGAGACACAGTCTTATCATTAGTTAATATTACTTCTCAACGTTGTCTTCGGTTGAAATAAGTCTCAAATTTACCATGTAACCCAGCTTTAGCTCTGTTCGTTTAATTATCATGAATCTATAATGCATATATCCTGTGATAAAATTTTGTTTATGAAATTAGAAAGAACTTTGCAAGTACAGTCTCTAATAAAGGAAAATAACTTTATTTCTTAAGAAATTTTTGTACTACGTTCTTTGCAGAAGAATTTTTACTCATAAAATAAGAGTATCATTTTTCCCTCCTGGTAATTAAATTCAAGTCTAGTAATAAAGAAGTGGATTAATTAAAAAATTCAGAATATGAATGTAAGATATCTAAGTAAATCTTTGGAGGACAGAGTTAGTTTCCTGGTTTGTATTTTTACGAAATAGTTTTGATAAATGCAATAGAAAAAATATTTTTATTTTATAAAATTATCATTTTTTTTTCTCTCCCAAAATATTCTTAGGCTTTAATTTTAAATCTGATGTGTCTCCTTGACTAAGTGTGATGAAAACTGAAATATTTTTTTTCTAATGGGGCTGCGCGCACACACACATTGGTATTTTTACCTTTGAAAACCAAGTACATTCCTCAGGAGCTGGTATCACTTTTTAGCACGGCACTATATAGGCGATACCAACTACCGCAAGTAATTTTGACACCCAGTTTCCTCCCTAGAGGCACCTGAGCTCTGATGATGCGAACCTGTAATAAGATTTTTAATTTTGCCGAGAGCATCCAAGCCAAACAGACACTCTAGGGATCTTTTACATGCCGTATAATCATACGACATGGCTGCGCTGTCAATTTTCTGCATCATAAAAATTCACCGACTTGGGCCAGGGTCGAACCCACAACCTTTAGTGCAGAAGGCCAGCGACAAACCAAACACGCCACCCAGCCCGGCTAACGATGCAATATTTCTCACAAAACACTTTTTTAAGCTTTTTGCACCAAACAGTATAGATCATTTCCCCCCAATCTAAAAACATTAAAATAATTTTGAAAATAATATAAAAACGTGAATTATTAAAGTAATTATTGTATCTCATCAAAATTTCACGGAATTCCATCCTAAAAATCAAAAAAATATTTCTTGTAAATATATTCTTTAAAAAACGATAGGTGGGGATTTAAAGGGTCACATATAAGGGTAAAAAGTTTTATCATCGATCAATTTAAAAGTGATGCTAATTTTTTGCCGGAGCAGAATCCTCAACCTTGGGTTCAGAAGTCGAGCGACAAACCAACCACGCCACCAGCCGGCAAAACTGAAATATAGAACCTATATAAAGTGTCTCAAGATGGAGAGTTGCCGCAGTAGCCGAGTGGTCATGAACGGTAATGGTCGAGTCGTGCGCCATTGGAGACCCGCCATGTAGCGTGATTGAGCACATTATGTCTTTAAAATCTTCACATTAACGTCATGTGGAAATTTGGATTTCTCGATTTCAGTTCAGGTACCAACACAATTCAAAATTATGAAGTTCGTCGTCGGTAGCTGCAACGTGTGAAGTTAAAAAGAAAACAGTTAACTCAAAATCATAGCCGTTTTTTAATCTCTCCGGTGCTCTAGGCACTTCAATAGCTAAGGCCCCCTCCCCCTATTTCCAGATCACTCCATTCCCCCTTTAGTTCTTACTTTTCCTGTTTTGTTTCGGGAGGGATTTTCTCTTAACACTTTCTTACTCTTTTTTCCTTTTTGCTGTTTGAATAGTCTTTCCATTATCCACCACCTATGTATCCGCTGTGTTATAGACTGGCAATCGTAAGAAAAGAATAGTGGTATGGTTTGTCCACTCTTGTTCATTTCTTACTTAACGGCATCACGGACCACCCACCCTTTTGTAAATTAGTATAGAAAATTAATTAAATCGTTTGAAATTACAGTATAGAATATACATTATTGTATGAATTGTTTTCAACTTGTGTTAAGTATCTTTTTCATTGCTTATCGCTTTATTATCTATTACTTTTAGACATCTTTATTCTTTGTTCAGTCATTGTACTTGTACAATGAAGATTTTCATAGAAAAACATTGTAATCAATTTCTATTGCAATATCGTTTTGAGTGCATATCAACATCAAACTGTTAAGCTTTTCATTTTCTATAGTGGATCTCATTTCAGTCTTTACTCTTTTGAGGGCAGAAATGTTTCTCTCAGGATTCGCTAGGTGGTGGCATGTAAGCAGTAATTTAAATTTTTTTCTCCTTTTTCACCCATCAGTTTTTTTTGCCCCCAAGGCGCGTGCCTAATCGGAAAAGCAGCCCTGCTCAAAATACGATTTTACAGAGAATTGTTAGCCGTTAGGTATTTTTGATATATTGGAGGTTTTCAAGCATGGCTGAAAATTTTTAAATAATTACCCCCTTCTTTTTACGAAAGATAAAAACTTTTAAAAACCATTTGATAAATGTGCTCTTTACCAGGGATACAATTCTTTTTTAGCTTTCTTGTGATTCAAAAAAGAATTGAAATGCCAAGAATCAATTAACAAAATGCGCAGTTTGATTCTAATATATTGGATATTGAAAAAATTCGAATTAAATCTGCATACTTTTGTTTGTTTACCAAAAAATGGCAGATTTCAAATTCCATATTGAAGATTGTTTTATCCTTCAAGAATGTCCGCATTTAAGAATACATTTTGATTACTTAATATTTTATTTAAAGAAAAACAATTTAATCATGTAAATATTCAATATTTATGATGATACAAAGGAAAAATTTTAATTCTGAAATTCACCAGAATATGTATTAATTTACTTCTAGAATCTTTTATCGAAAAGAGAAACACTCATTAATCTTTTGTTCCTGACAAATACTACAAAAATATAATTAATACACTACAGGGAGTTTGCATCTAATACATAATTTCAAGCATAGTCTAAGCCTAAGAAAACAATGTCTTATTTTTATATTTGATCAGTTTAATTTTGAATAATAAACAGACAATTGTACTGAATATATTCAAAATAAATTTAAGAACACACATTTCATTCAAAGCTTAAAGTAAAAATTGGATAACATTGCACAATTTTTGCAGATTAAAAAGTTTTAGAAATAATTACCTTTGAATATTTATAAATTTTCTTGAAAATATTACAATAACACCTGAGATTTTTAAAAAATATAATTTTTTTCCATCTAGATGAAATATCAAGACAGGATTATGAAAAAATGATGTTATTTATTATTAATGACATCGATTCAGATGAACAAATGGAAAAATCATTTGAAGAATTTGATATTGGTAAAACAGGTGCTATTTCAATTGAAGAACTGAAAATAATAGCCCATAAATTGGAATTTGATATAGTAGATCAAGAACTTGAGGTATAACTTTTAAAATAAAAAAAAAAAACGTGTATATTTTTAAAATTAATATGGCATTATAATTACAGAATGAGTTCTTGGTAATGGAATTAGTAATTGTGAATTAAAGATTTGAGTATAAATAGAATGAATGCAAGTTGGGAAAAATGATAACCACTAAAAAAAGTATAGTTTTCTTTTAAAAAACTTCTTCATGGCCACTTCAAAATCTAATATATAAAATTCTCCTGTCACAGTGTTTGTAACCAAACTCCTTCGAAACGGCTAGACCGATTCTTATGAAATTTTGCGCGTATATTCAGTAGGTCTGAGAATAAACTATTTTTCATTCCGATATTGCAATTAGTTCAGAAGATTATTAATTAAAAACCTTAAAACCCCTGTCTGTTGTTTCGCTTGGTGTCGAAACTCGGTTTCACGCCAGAAAAATACTACTCTGTCAGAGAAAAAAGAAAACCCAGACCCAGAGAAAAATTATAGGAAGATAAATACATCACTGTCATTTAGGGAAGTTCTAAATAATATATTTCTGTTGAGCTTTATTCCATGTGAAAGAGTTTTATGATATTTCGAAACACACAGATGATGGAAGGATTATTCCGCCAAAATTTATTTATGTATCATCAATTTGCAGTGCTATAATTATTTATTCCCATTTTTCTCAAGATAGTTCTCACGTTCAGTTAATTAAGTGATCTCATATAAATCAATAGTTTTCAACACGTGTCACGAGCTCTCGCCAACAACTATTGTGTTTCCTGTATAAATCTTTTCTGCATATTTTCAGACATTTTGAGTTCTTATTTATTAGTTTATTTAAAATTAAACGCCAATTAATAAAACTGTAATACTCAGTGCGCTCAAAATTTTCGGGAATCATTTTCAATGTAAAGAGAAATATATACGTATTTTATAAATGTGAAAGGTAGAGGTAAAATAATAAAATAACAGATACATTATCAGTATACTGTTTTCTAGCATTTAGTACTTCAATTTGATCTATTTGTATGTTTTGTACAGTAAATAATGCCAGCAAGACGCAAAGGGTCTGATTTAGGCCACCGAATGACTAAATCTACAGCCATGCGAAATAGAAGAGCTCAAAGAACAGGCGAACAAATCCAACAGGATAATGAAGATATGAGTGTGAACATGGCGCAGTTGCGTGAATCGCAATCACAAGAGGCACGAGTTGAACAAAATCAACAAAGACAATTAGAACAAAAACAAGCGCGTCGATTCCTATTTGACACACTCAGAGAAAATGACCAACAACGCCAACAAGTACATCGAGCATTTACATCCGATTCATTCCATCGTATAGCATTCGAGAATTAGACCAATGTTAAATATTATGCTCATTCGAATGTGACAATTGGTGCCATGGACAAGGAATGTCCGCATTGTAATGCGCTGAAATTTTAAAATGAGCCAGCCGGGATGTGTTGCGCGCCAGGAAAAGTGCAACTACCGGAAATTGAAACACCACCTGAACCATTAAACGGTTTACTTATCGGTACGGATCCCGATTCTAATCTGTTCCTGAAGTCAATTCGAACATTCAATTCATGTTTTCAAATGACATCGTTCGGAGCAACAGAAATAGTTAAAAATAATGCTGCAAATGGTCAACAATTAAATTCAACATTCAAGATCAAAAGTCAAGTTTATCACAAAGTGGGCTCATTGCTGCCAACCACATACATTTTTACAAATTTACTTTATGGGCGGTGAGGACTCCGAAAGAGCACTCAGCAATCGCGTGGATGCAGATTGTAGCTACAATAACCTCAATTCACTTTTTGCCAGACGCATTGTCGGTGAACTAGACACTTTATTGAATGAGCACAATGAATTGTTGAAATTATTCAAATCACACATGCACAAATTACAAAGTGACAATCATGCTATTGTCATCAATCCTGATAAAACACCATTAGGATAACACATTCGTAGATTCAATGCACCTGTTGTTGACGACGTTGCTGGAATCATGGTTGGCGACCGTACAGCTACGTGAATTCAAACGGATTCAATTTCCAATTAGATTGGCATTCGAAATGACTATCGATAAGTCTCAAGGCCAAGCGATGTCTGTTTGTGGCTTCGATTTGGGCACACCGTGTTTTTCACAAGGACGTGGCATGTTCTCGCGTGGGTAAACCATCCAGTTTGCTTGTGTTGGCTAAAGATGGACCCATTAAAAATATCGTACACTCAATTGAGCTAAGAGACTGATAATGTTATTTTTTAATTGTCATAATTTGTGATATAGATGTAATTTGAAATTTATTAGTTATAAAATAATAAAAGTACAAATTTCAAAACAGGAATGTTTGGTGCTTTGTTACTTTTATAAGCCGTCATCGTTCACAGCGCATCTTTCCTCTTTCAGTCATATACCACATCCCCACACAATATGTTAGTTATTTTTTATTTGACTACCAAAATATTCACTAGAAATAATTTATTTGGCAAAACAACGTTTGCCGGGTCAGCTAGTATATATATATATGTCAAACATTTTTTTTTTAAATTAAGCTCTCATAAGTATTACAATGTTACATACATATAATAGAAATCTTCTTAGAAATTTTCAAACTGTAATTTTAGTTGGATAATCAGCTCCATCCTCATAAATTAGTAACTTAAAATTAATTTTCCTACCCTAAATTGTAGATAATTTCTATCTGGAAGTTAATGGCATTCAGAATAAAAATACAAGCAAGGAAAATTTTTTAAAGTTATATCAAAAGCTATTTTTCTAATTTTCAACAGTCTCTTTATAAAATATTATTTTTTTCTCGAATTTTCAAACTATATAGACTATACTATTTTTTAAATCTTGGATAAACATATTAACATTATTTAATGCTAAAATATTAAATGTTATGTATTAGAATTAAATAATTATTAATATCTGAGTAATGCCTAAGAAAGACTTGTTAAGATTTAAAAAAATAAACATTAAATATTGGTATAAAAGATTTTCGCACTGAACACCATAATCGACAGATGTTATAAAAATTTGATGGGAAAAAAATTAGAGCTATTTTACTAATCGTGGAATGATATGCAAAACTCTGTATAAAGGGAATAATAATCATTTTATATTTACAGGAAATGATGCAAGTTGCTGGTAATAACAAAGACAACAATGTGTCAAAAAAAGAATTCATGGAAATAGCACGTAAAATATTTTAATTAGTTTCAATTAATATATGTAGTCTGTGTCAACAATATAAAGGAATTTGTGTTCCAAAATAAAAGGTTAATAATTAAAAATCTGTTAAATCTTTCATAACAATTTTATTTTCCCATTTTTTTCTGAACTTTTGTTTGCAAACAATTGTACTTCACATTTGGAAAACAACAATGAAATATTTTAGCACATGAAATTGCACATATTATTCAAATATCAAAGAAGAATAGTGCAAGCTTAATGAAAGATATTATGTTTCACAATTCAGTCAATCTATTATGTTCCTAAACCAATTCAATTGAATGACAAAAGTTAACAGCATCACTATGTATAAAACACTGCATAAAAATTTCTATCATTCTAATCTTTGGAAAAAATGGATATTATGAGATTTCAGTAAATGTTTAAAAATTGAATGTCCATGCATTAAAAACATACTTTGGAAGATTATGAATCGATACAAAAGTTTTATTAATAAAATTCATAAAAAGAAAGATTGCCAGTAATTTAAATATTTTCAACACAACAAAGAAAAAATAGTACTTAAAAGGAATAGATATAGCATTCTAAGATCTCCAAATAAGATATATGTGACAATATATTTGTAATTAGTGTTCAAAATGAAAATATTAATTAGTTTAATACAATGTCAAACATTTAAATTATCTGCAAAATAGTAATAAAAAAATCATAAAAACTTTTCAGAAAGATCACTGAATCCAAGAACCTTTTCAAATGATAAATTAAGTTAGAAACAACAAAATTTTGGCAACAAGTATCACATATAAATATATCTATAAAAGAAATACATATTTAAAATAATTCTCTTTATTTATGCATCCAGAATTTATGAAAAATTATGATGCTAACAGAAGTTAAAATGCATTTTTTAAAAATAAGAACATACATATATACATGCATTAATATTATTACAAGTATTCAAAATATGGCTGTTTTAAATCATATTGTAAACGAAATTAAATAAATATTTATATGAGGTCTAATAATTCTTAATATTTATTATAATCTTAAGTAAACGATACACATTAAAGCAGAAAGATTAACTATCATTATCTGAGTAAATTTCAAATTATTTTAATTTTACAAATAATTTTTAACAAATAAATTATTGATATCATTAAAAAGTAATTCCTTTAAAATTATTTTTCAAATCATTGTAATTAAATTCATGCTTATTCTTCTCAATACTCTAAAATAATGTTTCTTTTAAAAATCCAGTTAAAAATAATTTTCATAATAATCCTTTTCCATACACACAAATTACACTTCAATTTTATACCAACAAGATTAAAATATAATATTTATTGACAAGAGAACAATGGCTGCATCTATTCAATACATGAAAATGCATTTTAAATTTTTTATTAGAAAAAATATGAAAAAAAAAAAAAAATGATGGCTGATTGCCAGGTAAATATGAGTGAATGCAAATAGTACCAATTATATAAGTAAGAAAAAAACTATACATTTGTATTTTCAGCAGTGGATAACTAATAATTTGCTTTAACGATTGTAAATATTACTTGTTTCTGTCCAAAATTACTTGTTTTTAACATACAAAAAAATAAATGCTCTTAACACATAGCAATGGTATTTTACAATAATTTGTTCATTAAGTAAATTCACAACCAACAATCATAAAATAATTTTAAAAACATTGATTTTTCCATCAAAGTAGACAAGACAAGAGAAAGCTTAAAACTTCACAAAGTACTAGAGAAGCATAAAATGCATATTTAAAAAAATGCAATCTAACATTTTCTTTTTAAAAAATTGATATTTAATTCTAAAACTTTCTTGACATATAAAGATAATGTTTAAACATGTATCAAAAATTTTCTACCATAAAAAAGTTCTACATATTTTCTTTTATAAAGCTATTTTGAAAATTATTCCAATTAAGTCATAAAAAATAGTGAAAATGGACAGTACTATTTAAAGACATGGAATTGAGTATGGCACTCATTAATAAAATGAAATGTACATTCACTTCAAGTGTTCTTTTTCAAAGAAAAGAACAAACAGTTTTAATTAGACAAAAATGAATATGGATAAATTCAAATACAAATCACCATTCTAAATTTCACACTTCTCAGAAATGTTTTGCATGTGTAAATTATTAATTAACAAATTTCAAACTAGAAGTTAATTATCTCTTTTGTCATATTATGCAACTTTAATTGATACAAATAAAAAAGTGATTAAAATTTTGGTAAATGTTTTTTCAAATAATTTTCATTTCTGTGCAAAGTGACTTTATTTACAGCTTTAACTTACAGCTTTACATCATACATACACATTTCTATACAATTTAATACTTTTAGGTTTAAATAAAACTTTTTCACAGATTATACAAACTAAAAATAAAGTACAGAACACCAGCAAATTGAAGGAGTGATATACACTATTAACAATAGAAGAACTCCTTTACACCAAGATACAAAATATCTACAATTATATTTTGTATATATACAAATGTATAAACATTCTACAAAAATAAACCCATACAAATGTACGAAGAACTAGACCCATGGTAAACATGGCATTGGCTTTGGGCTAGCTACAAGTTAACAAAAGCACCAACAATGCAGCATCTTAAATAGTTCTGAAACCTAATCAAACTCAAAGCTATGTTCATAAAATTCTAATATCAAGCAATCTCTCCATATTCACAGGTAGTAGCCATTTAAAAATTTTAACACAGTTCCATGAAGACTGCAAATCTAATGATACCCTCTATTCATTAGTGATGGAATCAGTCACGAATCCATAGGTTCTTGTGTTCATGGAAATTATAGAGGCACTGAAGAAAATCAGCTGAATTTTTTCCATCAAACACAAGAATTTACTTTCACCTTTGGTACTCTTTCAAAGGTTTTACTATTCTCTCTGAAATTAAAATGGGAAAAAAAAGTTGATGAGAATGAATACAATGTTTTAGTTTTATAAGTTTATGCAACTCAAAAACATTCAAAATAATAATAAAAACATAAATAAATAGAAACTTATAAGTCACATAATAAAAATTTAAAAATAACACAAATGTTTTTATGCAATAGTAGCCCAAAACTTTCCAAGACGACTAATTTGAATTTTAGAAAAAAAGGTGAAAATATCTACAATAATAAGAAAAATTCATCTTTATTAATAAGAAAATGCATTTATTTAATAAAAATAATTGAGTGATATTAGTTACATATATTTAAAATAAACTAACTTAAGATTTAACTAATTCTGGATTTTCTATTTCAAGTTAGTGATTATATTTTTTAAACTTCATAAAACTTATGATTTTTTTTTTTAAATAAATAGGTTTCTTGTGTGTGTGCACACAAATGAAATCATGTAATACTCAAAATTCTCTCCATATACCATTAAAATTTTTTCCACAAACATTTATAGTGCATAGATTACTAAATAGCAAAGTTTGCTTTATTACATATATAATTCTAGATATTTTTATACAATAATTATCTTAAATCATCAATTAAATGAAAAAATAACAAAAAAGAAATAACACAACTACAGACTTACCATTATAAACTTTCAAGATGGCTTCACAAACAAATTTATATTGACTCTAAAATATGAATAAAATTGTTATAAGTGAGAAACATTAACAATAACAACAAATTACAATCTTTTGCCAACTTATTTTTAACACTTTTAATTTCAATTGTAAATTTACCTAATATAATTTTAAGACTCAAAACTTCAGAATAATCAAAATTTAAATATTAATGCAGCTTACTTTAACTTTGGATCAAGTTCAGTCCAATTTATAAAAAAAAAAAAATGATTTTCACTAAGCAGTTATTCAAACTAAAAAACACAGGCCTCATTTATGATACAATCAAGGTAATTTATTAGGGAGCAGGAACATGAGGTTAAAAAACCGATAAGTTTAATATATATAAATACTAGCCGTTACCCTCCCGCTTCGCTGGGTATTTCATGATGTTTTATAAATATATCTGTTTATATATATAAAATATTGATATCTAAGTCCTAGCATTAAGAAATCTATTGTATTGAAAAATATACTTATACCTGTAACTCTCGCCTCTTGATATAAAAAAAAAGGACAGAACTACTAATTTGTATTATCTGATATTCTCTAAAATTGAGTATAGAATGATGTTTACACTTTCGTAACCCTATAACAAAGTGGATTTTCGCAAAACCAATTTTAGATGGATCTCTACTCCGTAAAATAAACATGGAAGTCAAATTTCAAATCTAAATCTAATAGGGTAAAATTTTTACTATCAATACCCGCCCCTCCCTCATAATTCCGTTCAGAGTCGTTCTCCCAAAAACCGTTCTTAGCGGATTTCAATTTAACAAAAGAAAAATGTAAACCAAATTCCATTATTATAGTTCTTGTAGTTCGAAAAAAGAATTTTTTTGTTAACACGCCCCAGTAACCCCTTGCTTCCCCAGGAGTTGATTCCCATCAAATGCATTCTTAGTGAATCCCTATTCAACAAAAGGAACATGCTTAACAAATTTCAAGTACAGAGGCCTAACAATTCTAAAACAGGATTTTTTTCCTATAGCTCCCCTTCAACCCTCCTTGGGTGTCGATTTTTGTTTTACTCTTTGTTTGAGGAACTCTATTCCATGAGAGGAACATGCCTATCAATTTTCAAGCAGGTAGATCGAATAGTTTAAAAATGGAAATATTTATCTATTACGCCCCTTAATCCCCCGAAATGAAACTTGGGGGTTAACTTTCGCGAGACCCATTTTATAGCGGTTCTGTACTCAACGAAAGGAATATGCTTACCAAATTTCAAGACTGTACGCCTAATAGCTTAAAAATGGGAAAAATTATCTATAAACCCCCTTGAGCCCCCGCAACGCCCCTTGGGGGTCTGTTTTCACTAAACCCATTTTGTAACGGATCTCTACTCTATGAAAGGAATCTGCTTACCAAATTTGAAGACTGTGCGTCAAATAGTTTAAAAATCGGAATAATTATTTATATCTCCCCTTAACCCCCCTTGGGGATCAATTTTCCCAAAACCCATTTTGTAGCGGATATTAACTCCCGTGAAAGAACTATGCTTACCAATTTTCAAGCCGGTAGGTCAAGTATTTTGAAAACGAAAGTATTTATTTTTTACGCCCCTTATTCCCCCTCAACACCCCTTGGGGGGCTATTTTCCCAAAACCCATTTTGTAGCGGATCTCTACTCTATGAAAGGAATCTGCTTACCCAATTACAAGATTGTATGTTGAGTAGTGTAAAAATAGAAACATTTATTTATAACACCTCTTAACCCCCGTAACGCCCCTTGCGGTTCGAGTTTCGCAAAAAATCCGTTCTTAGCTGATCTCTACTCCATGAAAGGAACATGTCTACCAAATTTCAAGTCTGTAGGTTGAATAGTTTTGGAGATATCGTGATTAGTCAGTGAGTCAATCAGTCAGTGAGTCGCTTTTCTCCTTTATATATATAGATAGTACTGCTACATCTTTAATCTTTGAAAATTCTATTTACACTTGAAAGGACAATAATAAAAACTTGTAACAATGATTTAATCTTTCTGTGTAACTAAATTAAGTTTTAATTATTATTATTATTATTACAGTAATGTGCATGTAAAACCAAGCATATATGCAATAATCAGCAATATAAAAATCTGTCAACCTGAAGTAAAAATAAATTTTAAAAAACTTTTGTAAAGTTTCTGCCCCAATACAGTAGACAAATAAATAATAAAAAAATGCAACTGTAACTTACAGTCGTTTGAATTAACATCGCCCTTTGATCCCGCATTGCCTTCACAATATCTAGAGGATAGACAGGTTCATTGGCTTCAATAAGGCACATTGCAGTCTCCATTAGAATTAATACACCAGTACGACCAATACCAGCACTACAAAACATGAAAAAGTATTATTGATACATATGTTTTAAAATAAAATCTTATACTTAGATGTTTACCAGAAATGGATAAAAATTACCATCTTTTTTCTAAAGCAGAACAAAATTAAATAAAATATTTCTAAAAAAAAAGATTATAATAATTATCTTATTTGAATTTGTAACTATAATTGTAGTATAATTATGCAACTGAAATATTATTATTTTTTTAATTTAAAAATCTTGATAAATTTGAATGAAATATAAACTTGTTCTGAAAATATAATGTTAAAAAAAAAAAAAATTTTAAAAAAAAAAACAATAAAATTATACAAATAGATGGAAAAAAATTTTGAACAGGGAAGGAGAAATATATTTCATAGTTAAAAATAAATTTAGGTAGCTAATAAAATGACTGAAATTGCACAATTAAATAAAAGAAAATTTATCCTATCAATTTTACAATGAGCTTTTTCTTTAAACAAAATTTTCTTTCTTTCATATAAAAACTAAATAGTAAAATACAATAGAATTTTCATTAGTTAGTGCTGTGCTATATTTTACCTGCAGTGGACTATTGCAGAATCAACCATGCCAACTCTATTCTGCCTAACCTGCATGACAAAATCCAGAAAATCTGAAGCATCATCTGGAACTCCATGATCTGGCCAAGCTGTGTATTGCATGTGGGTAATATGTCTTTCTTCTTTATTCTGCGAAGCAATTAAAAAAAATTTTAATTCACAAAGACAACACTTAAAAAAAATCCAACAACAAAGTACATCAAATACACTTTGATTTTCAAATTGCTCATTTTTTAAAAAATAAATATTACTGATTTTGAAAGTAATTTTAATAACCAAAAAAACTTTGAAAAATGAGATTTAATTGCACACAATACATGTCAGCAAATGTTTGCAAAAGTGTTACTTAGTTAAATAAAATTATAAAAATTGTTTTAAAAAATACATTTTAAAAATTATATGAATTTCTTTACACATTTCACATAAATTTCCAACATAAAAAAATAAACAAATTTAAAAATATCTGTTAATGAAATGTTCACAGACCTCTGAATTTATTAATGTAAATTCTCTAAATGCAAATGATGAAGTCTCTTGTTCTCGTACACATGAAACTTGAAGAAAACCGATTTCTAAAGATTCATACAGATTAGGCCAGTACTTGTGACATTTGGATCTCCCTCTCTCCATTAAAGTTGTAACCATTACTATTAAAGTTGATTGCTGTTCCCAAACCATCTATAAGACAAAATATCACTATTTAATAAACAAACCAGTTTATTTTTACAAAAAAATTACAACTAAGAAAACATATAAATAAAATAATCACAAACTTCCTAACACAACTTTGTTTTTTTTAAAACTATGTAGATATTTAACACAAAAAATAATGAAGACAATCAAATACATTTAATAAAACAACAAATAAAAATTAAAGATGCTTTTTTCAAAAATAAAACAATAAATATGCTTATTGTTTATCTACATATAAATTTAAATTTAATATAGCCAGAACATTTTTTAAATACAAATTAAATATACATAGAAAAATTCTCCTTTGAGGTACATATTTTGCTCCACAAAACAAAATTATATTATTATATATTAAAAATTCCTAAAGAATTCACTGCATAGTAATTTTTTAAAATGCAATCTCTTTCTTGCATTCTGCAAGAAAAATGTTTCAAAGCAGAATTGGGATAGAAGAAAAAATAAACTTAAAAGTAACTTACCAACCAGAAATCAAATGTGGTATTAGGTAATGGTCCTTGAGTTGCAATATACCTATTGACTATTCCAGAAGTAGGAATTTCCATCTACACAAAGTAAAAAAATAACTTAAGTTTGGAAATCAAATAATCTAAGAGAAAAATAAAGTATATTGTTTAAGAAAATTTAATATATTTTTTATGAGCACAGAAATCATAGTAAAACAAACACACACAATAAAATAACTAATTTATACAAACTTACATTCACATGACTTGCATTAATATAATCCCCATTTGAGCTACCAAGTAGAAGAACTCTTGTGCTATCATCTAAAAAATAACAATAAGTTATAACTGTTAGAAATCATATTTATGTTATACAATAAATTTACCAAAAAAGAATTTTTATATAGTGAATTAAATAAAATATCACTAAATATATGTTAATTACTCAATTATATGTACTTGCATATAAAAAAATACCGATAAAAAATTAACTTATTAATTTTTGGTTCGTAAAACTAAGTCTTTAAAGGCAATGTCTTAAAACTTAATATTTTTATTTAATCAGTACACATCTGTTAAAAATTGTGACCACAATACTTACAAGGTGATATGTCTCGATATCTGTTTTTATTTAAATTTTCTGGCAACTTTGCTATATTCATTGTCATGCCAGGCTTTTTTCTGTACAATTGCTACGAAGAAAAAAAATTCAATAAAAATAATCCAATAAATAAAAAAATATATATATCAGTATGCATTAGTATTTTCTCCATAAAAATATTTTTAAAAAAATATAAAAATTTGCATGAAAAAATGAAGTGATGGGATATTATAAATACATTACTGTGAAAAAACATGCTATGATATTTTATAAATACAATCAATTAAAAGCAGCTAAGATACTGCCATCTTATTTCATGTTAAAGTATAAATGATCTAATCAAAATATAACACAATAACACTAATTTGATAATTAACTACAGCTATTAACTAATTAATTACAATAACAAATTTTAACACTATTTTCGACAGCAAAAAATATTTACTTCAAATTGAGCTATGGTAGCACCACTCTCCAGTCCATCACTTAGTAATAACATAGACTCAGAAAGAACATCTGAACGGGGAACTTTGGATGATACATGTCTAGCATCAGGAATATACTGAAAATCTGGCTCCTCCACATCTTCTCCAACATATACTATAAAACAAACATTTTTTTAAGTTAAAAAAATAAAATTTAATAGCATTTGTGTTTAGTTATTATTTAGTTACAGTTGTCTTAACTTTTAAGGATTAAAATAAATTAAAGATTCAGATGCCTTAAACTTTGAAAATAAAATTACATCATGTTTTACATTAAGCTATTTTACATGTTTAATAAATTGATTAAAAATTTACTTTACAAAAGTTAGTCCTTTTCGTTTTATTTATATGATTTCTATTTTGTACAAAAAAAAAGGCCTTGAATTCTATCTCAAGAAATAATACGGGCTATATAAAAATGCCAAGCAAATTTGAATATGAGAAAATATGCACAAAATAATAAACACTCATAAAATGTTAAATGAATTAATTTAAAAAAAATACTGAAACAAGAATTGTCTTATACAGATTTTTAAAATAATACATTTTTAATATATAAAAAGCATCAAATGAAATTCCTTTTTTTTTTTCAAATTATGCCTAGTTTTAAGGGTACAAGGAAAAAAGTTTAAGATAGAATATTTTTCAAAATATGAAAAAATTTCACAAAAAGTAAAAATTTCAAATTTTTAATAAAATACCTTAAAAATTACTCCCTTTTCCATAACTAAATAAAATTTTTAATTTAAGAAGCAGTATAATTATGTAACCAAGTCTTAAGATTATACACCGAGCAGTTAAAGAAAACAATAAAATAATACTTTACCATTTGGTCGAACAGTTAGAAGTAATTCTGCAGGATGTCGTTCTCTAGATGCTCTAATGAGTTTCACAACCTAAATCAAAGTCATATACATATTATAGTTTTTACAATGATAACTTGGAATAAAAAAAGAACAACAAAAAATAATAGTATTTACTGATTACTAATTTTTTTTCTTGTAATAACATAAAAAAAATTTAAGAAAAAATTTATTTTGATTAAACCATTTTTTAATAAAATTTAAATTTACAATGATAATTTTTTTTCAAAGCAAAGAAACTACAATTAATTAATCCAAAATACACTTAAATCAGTTTTTCAAAGGCTGCACAAAGTTGTTTTCAGAAGTTAGAGAAAAAAATTGCTATAAAAAATTATTTCAAACATTGGGATGAGAGAAAGTTATTTAACTAAAACACTGAATCCTTTAATGTAATTTAACGACAATTTTTGTCAATAGCTTTCCTTGTTGTTTTCATATCGCTACGTTTGGTTCAAATAGATTTGATTTCTAAAGTGCCAGATTGTTCAAGTATGTTTACATAAAAAATAAGAAAAATTCCAATTATTTTTATTTGTTCTTCCTTAACTGAATTTTATAAATTCAAGAATAAACAACATCTCTATCATGGTTTTCTAATATAAAATTTAATCCAAAACACATTTAATTACTTTTTGAAAACATAAATCAAATTTCTTTTGATAAACACACACACACAAAAGATTTCTAAGTTTTCTTTTTTTGAAATAACATTCCTTTTTAACACAGAGTGAATTTATCAAATGTTTATTTATTTTACACCAATTGAATTACACAACTAATACAAAATAAACACAAATTTACTCCTATAATACCTGATCATGTGTTAAACCCGCAACATCTCTACCATTGATCATAAGCACTTGGTCACCTTCATTCAATCTAGGAATACAAGTATCAGCTGGAGTGTTTGGTGCAACTCTTGATACTAGAATAGGAAGATTCTGATCTGCTCCACCCTGTATCATAATAAAAAGGTACAAGCATATGAAGAGATATGAAACAGTATGATAACGAAAAAGAATTGAGAAATTTCTAACAAGGAATAGATATCTCCAATAAAGATAAAAGTAAGATTAAGATAAAATAAAGATGAAATGTTTTTTAAGAAAATATCTATATTGATTAAATAAATAATAAAACATATTTTAAAAAAATCAAATTCCAATTTCTAAGTAAGATAAATATGATTCCATAATTTCCACTTCAAGTTAAAAATTAGAGTTTTGTAAAATTATACAAAAAATATACCATCAATAGTTAGAATTTTAGAAATTTTGAAAATTAGTGATACATTATTAAAGTTCAATTGAAATGGATAAAAGTATTTATATACTTCCTAACTGACAGATAAAAAAAAAGTTAAGCATAAATCATTTAGATTACTAAACTGACAGTTTGAATTTGATTTGATCAATTAAAATAAAACAGGCTATCAAATATAAAGAGCTGAAAGTAAATTGAAATAGATTTTGTAGTTTCTAAAACAAGCAAGTAAATGTATCAAAAATAAATGTTCATATGAATATTCAAAATAACATTTGTATTTCTAACAAAACTTAATTACAAATACAAATATTGTCTTGTTAGTATTTAATTATTATTATTTATGTGTGTGGTATCGTTATTATATATTTCAATATTAAAATCTGTAAGTATTCCTTTAACTGAATAATTATTTCTTTAAAACAATTAAAATTTACAGCAATTGAACTTACCTTTACATTAAATCCAAACCGACCCTGGTCATCTGGCTTCATTCTAATAGTTGCTAAGCCTTGTGATTCTTCATGGCCATTTGTCTATTAAAAATATTTTTCATATTGTTCATATTAAAAAAATATTATAAGTCTTAGCATACTATATAAGCATAATATTTTCGGTCTTTTGCGCTTCAAAAATATCCATCATAAAACAAAATGTAATAGAATAATAAAAATAAATGATTTTAATTTACTAACTTATAAAGCAGTTTTAACATGCACTGTTCGATAGCATACGCTTTTTAAAAGCATAAACTACTCTCTTAAATGACACTTAAGAAACATCTTCATTATCTCCACTGACTTGGAAACAAAACTTATTTCTTCCCCGGACAGGTTTTCTTTTAGTCTGAAGAAGCAAACAAGCAAAAAGTTGTAAAATCGCCAAACGTTCGCCAAGCGTAAACGTTGGCTCTTCGTGAATAACTTTTTAGTTGCTTGTTTAATACCTATTTGGGAAAGGGAGGGGGGGGGGTAAGATACTTAAATCTCCCTTAAATTTTGAAGAGCACACACACACATCAGCGTTTTATTATATAACAAAAAAAAATTAAAACGCATTTCCACAATAGTAATGCTATTTTAAATACATAATGACTATTTTTATTATCAAAAATGAAATTTTTATCGCAATTAACATACTTTACTTACAAAAATCCACGAAAAGCAATTTTATAAATTGTCATGGTTATTAAAATAAATTAAACAATGCTTATTTTTAGTATCTATAAATAGAATAATATCCCCCTTTTCGAAATCAACTTACAAATGACTATAAAAAACGTGACACAATCTAGGTAAGAAAAAGAAAAAAAACTGAAAGAGCAAAATAACTTCAAAAAGAGAGAAGAAAAGAAACCATGCCCATACATCAATATTTCACGAAACGGCAATTAAAAAATGCATTGCAAAATAAATAAAAACTTAAGAATATAATTTTTTTATTTGAAGATGGTAATTATTTAAAATACAACGGAATTACGGAGGGGGGGGGGGACGGATATCCTTAAATGTTTCAATAGAAAAAAGTGTATTTTTTTTTCTTTCGTATTTTGTAAAAACAAAAAATTCGTATTTTGTAAATTATCTTATCAATTATCCAGAAAGGATCATTTAAAGTCACAATATGATTACTATAAGAAAATGTATTTCCTTTCCAGGATTATGAAAACATTTCGCGTAAAATATTTATGCTTTGATTCTTTAAAGCATCAACTCTGTATTCATAAACATACGAAATATTAATCTTGCATTTACAGTCAAGGTATTACTTTCATAAAAATAAACAATGCACTTTCTTGGGGGGGGGGGGAAGAGTGCATATTGAGTTAAATTTCAATAAACGAATAAATGATACAAAACAAAATTTCAATAAAATTTTTGTAAATACATTTCTGAAGCATATAATCAATAGGATACATTCAATACAAATTTATTAATAAATTTAAATTCAAATTTATTTCTAATCACTCCCTAATATATTAAAATTCAAAAATAATTAGATGGAAAATATTTATAATATTGTGTTTGTTATATGATTTCAGTAGAGAAAGACAGCACAAAATGTGAAATTTTATTGTTATAAATTAGATTGATCTACACAGAGCGTATTTATGACAATTAGAATTTTTGAGGCAAGATGCTGATTCTAGATATTGAATATATTTCGGACAAAATCTTTCCCCAAACATTTCTTTAAAAAAATATTTGTTTGGAGTAATATCATTAATTTCTATTAGCAGCAGAAAATTCTTATTTTACATTTGTCACTGAGGTAGAAACTGATTTTAAATTTAAAAAGAAAATTAAAACCCACACATACACAAATCCTCTATTCTATGAATTTATAAGGAGAAAATTAGTTAAATAATAATAATTAAGTTAAGAAGAAGTGAATTGTGTGTTTCGCATATATATATAGTTCAAGATTAATTTTTAAAAAATGCGTAACAACTCACAAAGAAAGTAATCTTTTAATTAAATTTAAAACATAAGATAACATTATCACGAATCGAATTAATAGGAATTGATGACCAAACAATTCCAAAAAGTTTCGCGGGAAAACAGTGCTAATAAACGCTGCGTGCGCGTGTGTGTCAATAATGATATATTTTATTATATATTCTACACTTTTAAGAAAACTATTAGGTTTCCTTTGTATTGGAAAACATTCTACTTGAAATTTAATGACTTTAATACGTTTGACCTACCACAAAGCAGATGCGTCAGATTCAGATATTAACACGAAAGGATTGTTTTAGTTAACACAAATATAATTATCATGTTAAATAAGTAGTTTTTTTAAAAAAAAATTATTTTAAAATAAAAAAGATGTTAACATACGGAAGAAGAGGGAGGGGGGGATGTTTTTGTAAAAAGTTACAAATAACGGCCTCCCAAACAAAGTAAATAAGAATATCTCCCCGGTCAACGTTCGTTACGATTGCATAACCGCACCAAGAACACTTTCCCTGAATTCTTGCGTGCACGGTAGGCCGACAAGAACCTTAAAACAATTGAGAGAAGGAATGAAAAAAGAGCCTGTCTGGTTGACCTGATATATCGGATAGCCCCTTCCCCTGAAGCTCCGGTTGTTACGCAACACTTGACGCACGCAACGCTGCACGCGAAAAAGTCTTGGAAATCCTCTGGAAGAAGCGGAAATGGAGCTTACACGTTCTCAAGAAAGGAGTTTGGAAAAATTACTAAAGCAGAATAGATTCACATAATTTAAACCATCGCTATCCTTTAGATCGGAACAGTTTCGAATGTTAGAATGACTCACAGTTTCTAATTGTAAAATCAGGAACAGAGTTACCACCAGAGGCATGCACAGATCTCTTATGGGTGGGTGGGGGCCTAAAAATACATAGACAAAAGCACCGAGGGGTAGTTAAATCTACAATGAAAATTATTAAAAATCTCTTGGTCTATGGGAGGGGGGTTGAGCCCTCGACTCCCCTTCTCCCCTTGCGTACGCTCGTGTTTACCGCTATACATATGTGCTTTTTTTTAAAGAACAGCATAAAAACAGTGATCGGTGACCCTGTAAAACAAAAAAGTGCGGACCGGGGCTTGTAGGTTCAAAATTCAATTCTATTGAATGGTTTAAAAATGGGTTATTGCATTTGAAAATCAAGTTTCAATATCCTCACACAAAGCGGAATGGAAATAGACTACCTACGAATTATCACATCAAAGATTCTTCGTATCATTTCACAATGTATGTATGCGTTTGTGAATGTTTTAAAGGAGATTTTATTTGTTATGTATGGGTTAATCACTCAAACATAATAAATAAAATCAACAAATATTAATATCACCGAATGAAAATTACAGCAAAAAAAAAAAACTAAGACACACTTTTATAAGACATTTTTCTATTTTCTTATTTTTTGGCCAGGTATTAGGTTTAATAACATGACTGTACAAAAATAAAACAGTTAAATTTAAATTTTGCATTTCATCAGAAATCTTTCCAAGCGGTAAATTTCCCACAAAAAAAAACTTCGCTACCACAAGTCACAAACCACAGAATACGCAATGATAACATGGAATTGAGATTTATCGGCATTCGTCACATTAAAGGAATTATATTGACTGTCGTTGTAGAAATGTCACAGCATTCTAAATCTATTCAAACACCTATGCAAGTAAAAAAAACTGATTTCTAAAAAAATTTAAAAATTCATTCGTTTTTGAGATAAAAAATATTTTCTGGTGTAAATATAATTTTTTAAAAAAATATAACATTAATTTTTATAATTAATGCAGAAATAACATGTTTCAGTTTCGGCAACTATTATTCGCGAGAAACTGAAAAATGAAATACACACCCCTCCCCCGAAAAAATTTAATAATATTTTAATGTACAAAATTAATAAAAACAACTATTTTAGAAAAGAGAGAGAGAGAGTAGAAAAATATTTTAAGAACCGTAAATGCATTCGTAAGATTCGGAATACAACTGAAGGAGCGGCGAAAAGTTTAAACTCTTTTTTAAAAATAATAGATAAATTTAATTAATAGATTTCTATCTCCTCTCAATGCAGTATTTTGAGTAATGTAATGGTAATAATTATTTTAATCATGTTGAGCTCCTGTAAATTTAAATAGACTAACAATGATTGCCCGTAAATGCATAAAAGGTAAAAGTAATAAGTGTTTTTTTTTTTTCCGATCTTTTTCCTCTAGACTTTTAACAGAAGTTTTTACAGTATGTTCATCTGCATTAAATGTAAGAATATTGATAAACTAAAATACTAGCAAAGATAATATTCATACTTTGAGAATATCTCTAACGTATTCTGAAAGTATCAATAAAAACTATACAAGCACTTTTTGTTTTGTTTTTTATAAATTCTTGCATTTCAATGTAAAGAACATTTAAAACTTTGGAATGCAAAACTCTTTTCAGAAATTTTTCAAATACATTTATCTAAGTGATCGTAAACGATAATATAAATCGTATGTTTTATCACCACATTATTAAAAGCCATGATGTTGAGTAAATTTTTTTCCCTGAAAGAAAGGTGGGAGATACTAAATTTTATCAATGCAGTTATTGTTTCAAAGAAAACGCCTGTTAAGAATTTTAAGCGCTTAAAAAGTTTACGCAAGGTTAAAAAAATCACAAGTACCTTTTTAAAAATAAAGCATGTTTAGTTCTTATTCTACGTATGCATTGTGGAAACATGACATAACTTTTAAACACTCAGGATCTTCGATTCAAAATATTAGTGAGCAAATATCTAGACAATATATATATATAAGTCTGGGTACAATATCTGGTACAATAAGTCTGGGAAAAAAGCACAACAAAAAAAGTACAATTTTCTGCGCAAGATATTAAAGGCGATTAAAAACCCATCACACAGTTAAGCGATTTCAGAGCTCTTTTAGATCAATGAGGCATGAATAATCACAGAAGTACATCAGCATTGTTCACCAAATGGTATATGATTCCCGATACGGATAGACTTACAAAATGTAAAAGCTTTCCAACAGATTAATGTGATGGAACAGATATCCAAGTTCATTTGTATTTCCTGAAATTCATTTTTGTTGATTTATGAACACATATTTCTTGAAATGCTTTGAATATGAGATTTTTAAAAATCATGTTGAGTAAGCCCCACGAAATCATCAGTAAATTTACTAACATCAAATTCTTATTTTTAGATGTGTGAACTTCAGAAGTCAATAATGTCTTTGAAATTTAGTTTATCTAAAAACGTAACAGGTAACGCAATCACAAAATTCATTAAAAAAAATGGCAACCAGAAATCGGACGAAAATAAAAAAGAATTGAGCAGAAATTAAATTTCATTTTTGAATCAAAGAGGGAAAAGTCTGTATACGAGAGAATATTTATTTTAAAACCGATCAAAATGTCGGATTTGGTTAAAAAGGGATGAAAATCAAAAGTTTTTGAATGAATAAAATATGGATAAATATTTGAAAATTGATTTATCAATATGCAAGAAAATTTACAAGTAAGAAAAACGATATATATTGCGTCAACAAAATTAAAACGTGCTTTCAAAACTAGATCAAAAATACATCTTAAAGTATATGAAAAGCTGACAAAATCACATAAGTAAAATGATTTATGAGAAGTATAATATGACATAAAAAATAACACGCTCAATTCAAAAAAAAAAAAAAAAAAAAAAAACCTAGAACACAGTTTAAAAAAAAGAATTCGAAAATACACCATTCGCAATTTTTAATAATTCAAAAATCTATCTGAATTTATTTTTAAGTACACGTATTTTAAAATATTTTAAATGTAATGTAATTTAAAAAATACACACAATTCGTTAGTTTTGTTCTAACATGGTATACGCTATCGTAGTCTGCAACTTTTTAAAAATCGAATATTTCATCCTAGATAATACTGATTTTTAGACTCAAATTACTTTTAGGTCTAAATTACCTTTTTGAATGACATTTAATTGTGACCATTTTTTGGTCAATGCTAAGAATTTTGTGATACAAAAGCTCTTATTCGATATTATGTTATTGATTTCTTCTTAATTTTGAACACCATCCTGAGAAATATTATTATAAAACTGGTAATAAAATGGTGCAAAGAAGTAAACTTAACCGGAAAAAGCTTTACTGATTAAACAAGTTGAAACATATACTGCATATTCGCCGAAAAGATATGGAATCATGTGAATAAATACGACTACTGAATATTTCATAAATATAGAAAACCCAAACAAAAAATGGATTATTCTAAAATTAAGAAGGAATGCTACTCTCTTTCTCTCTAAATATAGTTATTCAAACTAATATTAGCTCTATTTACAAGAATTTTCTCATCGAGTACAAATTAAAAATCGGAAAAATTCAAAGAGTAGATGCGACGAAAGATGCCTAATAAAGTATAAGTGCAACTCGCCCAGAGAATAAGGCGTCCGTGTGGGCACCTTTTCAAGGTTAACATCGGGTGTGGCTTGATTTAAGGCGCAGTAAGAGAAAGTGAATGCATAAAAGAACTAAATTAATTAACCGACTCGAAATGTTCTACGGATTTCGTAGTATCTAACGTGGTGCCATATGTGATATTTCTTTCAAGAATTTTTGCACTGGGATCGGAAAAAAATATAATTTGTTTCGAAATCTGCTTCAAGAACCGAAAGAAAAGGAGTCCACTGTTTTCGAGCGACGGAAACGCTTCTCTGAAGAAAGAGAGATCTGACCCAGATAAGAAACAGTTTTTCTATCAAGGAGGTTCTTTGATCTGATTCAGAAAAACTCCTGGAGGTCAAGATCGGGAACAGGACTTCTCACTTAAAATTTATTTACACAAGTCAATTGCAGTTCCTCTTTTTAGAAAGAGAAAGAAGAGGGGCGGGAGGAGAGAAGCAACATTTATACCAAAATCTTCCAGTTCTTTTAAGCTACTATTTGCCTCAAGCGTTCCCGGAAAATTCCGTTGTATTTAAATCGAAGTTTATCATAATCCTATTGAGTAAATTCAGTGCAGCACATTAAGCAAGTCATCCGAGTAAATGATTCGGTTTTACTATTGTGTGTCTAATTCAATGAAAATCGATTTAAATGGCATTCTTACAGTTATAGCCTGATAGTCCATCGTATTGTATTAAAAAAAAATAAGCCTTTGAGATTTGTTCACACTATTTTCTTATATCGACGGAAGTAAAATTACGCGTTTAAAAACAGTTGCATTTTTTTTTTATCTCTTTTGGAAAAAAGTCCTCTCAGAAAACTTGGGAGAAAAACTTTACCGTTACTTTAATAATTAAATCCTTTATTTTTTATGAAAATTAAATGTTCAGAAATTTATATTCAAGTATGTAGAATGCATTATTTAGTTTGATTGATATTAAACGATTCACAATACAACATGGGAAATAGTTTATTATATTTACTCAATAAAATTTTTTATAAAATTATAAAAACGCATATAAATGGCTCATAATTTTTCTTGTAAAATTCATCAAATATCAGAGACTTGAATGGACTGGTCATCCGGTTAGAATGGATGAAGGTCGTTGCTGCAAGAAAATCTTTCTGGCAAATCCCATGGGAAATAGTCCTCGGGGTAAACTTCTGCGAAGTGGATTTATTGTATGAAAAGAACTTGATATTTTAAAGGTTAAAAACTGGAAAACAATTGCCAAATGTAGAAATGACTGGAGATGGCCAGGGCTCATCCACGGCTGTTGAGCCATTGAAGAAGAATATTTTTTTGAGTGAGAATTAGATTAACATCGCTTTCTTTGCAGCATGAGGGCTATTGGCGATGGACTCGTAATTTTGAACCTCGGTCAAGTGACGAGGACAACACCCCAGAACGGACACCCCTTTCTCCAAATTACTACACCATGCCAACGGCTCAATTGATAACGTGCATCAACCCCCTCAACACGGCCAGTCTTAAAGGCACCAGGACTCGGAGAAATTCGTGATCATAACCACTAAGCAAACGCAGCCACATAATTTTCCTCAATTTTTCATTTAAAAAAAGAAAGAATTGATAAAGAGTGAATACTATAAATTATATAACTGTATGGAATGCAT